>CAKNYM010031669.1:0-35960 GCA_932195095.1 Andricus curvator
AGGTCAACTTCAAGGTCAAAATGAAGGTCACCATTGAATTCCCCGTTGAAAAATACTTCAGGAATTGCACTGACCACTTGGAAAACTTTGTTTATTTCAAATAACCTGGAATTGACCTTGAACGTTACAATAGACCTATGACTTGGGTACGTACCTGAACGTAGAATTTTCCGCTCTATCGATTACAGATGTAAGAAAAGGGGGTTTCCATTTAAAAAAACAAAGTTGACCTTCAAAAAATTATTAAAAGGTTATAAAATATACTGCGTTGATCATTTTTCTTCGCTAATAATTTAAATGTAATAATATACTTAAAATTAAACTATTCCGAATTTGTGTTTAACATGTAAATCCTTTCAAGTTATAGACACAATTTTATCTCTATATTATAGAAAGCTGTAATATATGAACAATGTGAAAGTAGGAATATTCGAAATAAAATAGTTTTTCGAAAACTTCAAATAAAGATATTTGAACTTTATATTGGATGCCTTAGAATTTAATTTTTTATGATTTTAAATGAAGAAATTAAAAATAAATAATCTTTATTCGTTCGCATCTAATACACTCCATTCACAGTAAAAGGAAATCCCTGGCGGACCGGCCGAACGCAGGCGTTACGCTGCCGCGTAACGGTAAAGTAATGGTAAAGTAATATGGCATTACAACTAATAAAAGAAACAAAATAAATATGTAAACTGTTGCAATTATAATAATACGTTAAAATTTACGTTAAATGGTCATGTCGTAATTGCAACAAGTTTATTTTTCAGCGTTAAAAAATAGAAAAACGAAGTTGCTGTCATTGAAGTTAGGCCCCTGCATATTGGCAACCCGGTTGAAGCCACCGTTAGCAAACTGCCAATATGCAGGGGCAATTACGACATGACCATTTAACGTAAATTTTAACGTATTATTATAATTGCAACAATTTACATATTTATTTTGTTTCTTTTATTAGTTGTAATGCCATATTACTTTACCATTACTTTACCGTTACGCTGCAGCGTAACGCCTTCGTTTGGCCGGTCCGCCAGGGATAATATGTTCAATTGATAAAATATAAAGTACTTTAGAATCTATTTTGAATCTTCGAAATTCTACAACAATAAGCCGATAAGTTTTTTATTTTTTTATCACCTGAAATACTTAGTTTTATGAAATTCTCCTTTTTAAATCTTTCAAATCTGACAATTCAAAAACCTTAAATCTTCCTTTTCGTTCAGCTTTCAGCTTGAAACTTCCAACATTAAATTATTTCAAACTGGAATCATTTAATGCTAAACAAGTTTGAATTGCGAGCATATATCGAAGGATAGAAGATGGTTTGGTTTAATTATTAAATCTTTTAAAATTTTATCGTTGGAAATAATTATGTTATAGTTTAATTTAGACCAATTTGCAAATAAAAAAAATTATAATCGCGCCAGGAAGTTTTTAAAACTTTTGAAATTTATTCTACAGGTGCAAAAATTGTATACAAATCATTTTTGTGTAGTGTTCAAGTTGACAAGTAAGCATACAAAATTGAAAATAATGACAAATATTCCTGCTTAATACAGGAATTATTTTTCTAATAAAAAAATTACTTTATTGGATTCGGCTAGATTAAAATTGACTTTTAAAAAGTTGAAAATTTTGTTACCTGAACCTTATTTACACATAGTTTAAAGTAGAGTAGCAAGCCATGATTATATTCTGTTTACAAACAATTTTTGTGTTTGATAATAGCAGTTTGAAAATCACAAAAGTGGCAAAATTCATTAAATGTATCAATAAAAAAAATTATTTTTGGAAATATAAATTGATCTCGTATTATTCTAATTCAAACTAAATAAGTTTTAGGCAAAAGATTTTTTAACTTTTCAAAAATAAATGTTAATCTAGCCGAATAAAAAAAAAGTAATTTTGTATTCATGAAACTAATTCCTTTACTCAGCAGAAACTTTTTTCATTATTTTCCATTTCATATTCTTACTTGCTACTTGAAACAGTAAAAAAATGTACAATTGTTGTACCTTTAGAATAAATTTCATACATTTAAAAATTTTACAAGTTTTGAAAAATTCCGGCACCGCTAAATTTTTTTGTTTATTTGACAAAATTCCAGTGAATTTCTTTCACTTAGAGAAAACAATTGGAAAATTCAACTTTTAATATTGTTGAGTGCTCTTAATTAACATTAATACAATATTGTAGGCTTTCAATATTTTCAACAAAAAGCTTGAACAAATCAATTTTCTTATGTTAATTTTTGTCTAAAGGAAATAGTTCTGCAATTTACAGTCAATAGTCAAACACTTTTAAATTCAAACATTCAACTTTTAAAGTTTAAAATTTAAATGCATGAACGCTATAGTATAGACTATATATAGTCTTTAAAATTTTTAATTCACAGCCATGGAGAATAGACATAAGGAGCCCAAGGTCCTGTACATTGACATCACCAAAAGCAACCATTTTTCTGTCGGATGTACAATAACGCATTGAAGTGCTAGATCTTCTCGAGCGCGGCGCTAGTGTTGTACGCGTAACGATGGCCGCCGTTATGGTCCGTGTAAATATAACCTGTGATATAACCCTAAACAAAAATACAAAATTCCTAAATGGCTAAAACAATTTGTTGAGGCATTTAAAGAATATTGGAATGTAAAAACTGTTATATTCAAGAGGAAGTCCGATATCAGTTCTGTGATGTGTATGTGTACAAGATTGAAAACTGATCAGTTATATACTTATTGTTTTCCACGTTTGTGCAATAAAACTGAAGTACCTACCACGTCCATTGCAGGATCACTTCAATTACATAGAATCACCGATATTTCGAGATAAGTAAAATAAATTTTCTGCGTTTTAATAATAATTAATACATTTCTATTAAAATCAAATTGGTAAATAATGTAAGATGTCAACATATACGGCGGACATTTTTCTACGTGCAAGACTAGCGCCATAACTCGGGCAGTATTGTAACCCTTTCTATACGACAAAAATTTGCTTATTTTCGGTTACATTACTTTGGTCTCCTTATGTCTATTCTCCATATTCACAGCTTTCAAACTATAAAAATTAAAAATTGTATTTCTTTTGTTCAAAATTAGAAGTTTTATATTTAGAATAATGAAAGTTTGGCAGATTAAAAATGAAACATTAAAAATTCTTTACAAAAATGGGAACGTTTGAGGCTAAATATGTTTTAAATTAGATATCTTTAAAAATTTTTTATTTTTACATATCCAATAATATGTAAAAAATTCAAAGCATTGGTCCACATAATCAATTTTAATTATGCGAATGTAGATAGTATTTATAAACTTTGATAAATTACTATGTTTAAACTGACACAAAAATCATATCACTCATAAAATTATGAAAAACTTTTAAGTTTATTGCGTTGGTAAGTTTTTGGCGTTAAGAATGTTAATTTTGTAAATAGATGTAAAAAAGTGTTTTTCTTTTTTAAATTATTATGCAAATTAAAATAGTAATTATACATTTTGATATTCAGTTAATTCTTTAGATTGACTCCAAAGTCATTTCACTCATAAAATTATTAAAAGGTTATAAATGTACTGCGTCGATTTTTTTTTCGCTGGTATATTTTGAATTTAATAATATACTTAAAATTAAACCATTTCGAATTTATTTTAATCTGTATATCCTTTTAAGTTATAGAAAGAATTTTATTTCTATATAATAGAAAGCTTTAATATATGAACAATGTTTTATTTTAAGTGTAAAAAATTAAAAATAAATTATCTTTATTCGTTCGCATCTAATACATTCCATTCGCAGTTAAAGGAAATAATATCTTCAATTATTGATAATATATGAAATTCTTTGGAATAAATTTTAAATGTTCGAAATTGTACAAAAAATGCCATAAACAATAGGTAACTAATACTTCTGAAATAAATATATTTGACGTTTTCCCTAATATTTTTCTTCAATTTTCTTTTTCAACCAATAAGTTTGTCATTGTTTCATTACCTCAGATATATATATATATATATATATATATATATATATATACCATTAAGCATAATTGGCATAAAGAAGAAGCCTTTAACATTTTTGACTTCTTATATTAGTTCAAGTAAAAATAATTATTTTTACTTATAATTGAAGGGCTAAAATTTATTACAATTACAATTTTTCAATTTCAAGGAGTGGAGTCCTTAACCTTCTTATCTTATTATATAAAAAAACGAAAATGATTTCAAGTATTACGAATGTTCTCAAACTTACAAGTTACAAAGTTCAAAATTTCTCCTTTTTAAATCTGTCGAAACGGACGATTTAAAAATCTTGAATCTTACTTGTTGATCAGCTTTCAGCTTGAAACTTTCAACATTAAATTATTTCAAACTGGAATAGTTTAATGCTAAACAACTTTGAATCGAAAGCATATATCGAAGCTTTAAAAATGGTTTGGTTTCATTTTTAAATCTTTCAAAATTGTTTTGTTTCAAAATAATCAAATGCGTTATAGTTTAATTTCAACCAATTTTCAAATAAAAAAAATGGATAATTTATATATTTTCTACAGTTGTAAAAATTGTATTCAAATTCAGGGTGGCCGCTGGACCGGGAAACCAGGAAAACTGAGAAATTACCGGGAATTTTTTGAGACCCGGAGAAAGAGGGAAATGACAGTGAATTTTACAAATCTTCAGAAGAAAAATCTATCCAATCACTTGAAATATCACAAATTTCATATCACACGATACATAATGCAATTAAAAATAATGTTTCATTTTAACTATTTGTTTTAATTTTATGTTATATTGTTGACTTTTCCCCATTATGAAATCATTCAATTTACAATGTGTAATTCTAAAATCTTTTATCAACCAAAATTTATATTTTAGGTCTTTATTTTTATGGGTACATTTTAATTTAAAATAATTTTAAAATGCAATTTTGAAAACTTTAACAATAAAATTTGAATAGAGTTTGAAATTGAAATGTGTTGATAAAAAACGTTTTAGGTTGATCAACTGTAAATATACAAATAATTGATGTTTTTTAAAATTGGACTGTTGTTCGAGTATTTGAAATTGAACAATAATTTATTGATTTTACAGGGCGATTCTGAATCTGTTCAAAATTAAAGAATTTACATATTTTAAAGTTAAAAATTGAACTGTTTCAATTCGAAAACGTTAGTAATTAAACAAATTCAAACATCCGATTAAAACTTTGTAAACTATGTTCAATTTAAAAATAATAAAAAATTAATAGATTCAGAATGAAACGCTTTTATTAAATTTCAAATCCTATAGAAATGTTGTTTCAGTCAAAAATATTCCATTTTTAAGCCATTCAGTTTGAAAATTCCTAATGAAGAAAAAGATCAATTTTTCAATAGTTAGCCATGTTTGTCTGTTTATTTAAAATAAGCAATTATAGATAAAAAATGTAAAACTGAACGATTTTAAAAAGAATTTTTTGAAACAGAAAGTCTTGAATCGTCAAACTTTCAGATAGCTAAACTTAAACTTTGAACGTTGCAATGTTAACTATAATTGTTATATTTTAAGAACTTTTTATTTGTAATGAAATCGTTTAATTTTGATGTATATAATAGTTAAACAATTATTGATTTAGAAAAAAATCGAGTAAGTTGAGGAGATATTGACAAATTTTGAAAAAATTCAAACTTATTTAAAAACTTGAAGAGATTTCAAAAGATTTAAAAGAAAATGTAAATTTTTGAAAAGGAATTAAAATTTTCAAGGTTTTTGAAGATTTTGAAAGGTTTAAATATAATAAAAAATTTTCCTTGAGATTCCTGCGAAAATTTTTAATGATTTTTTATTTTGAAAAAATTAATTTTAACCGAAGATTTGAAAAAAAATCTCAAATCAAAAACAAATGTTAACGAATCAATAACAATTAAACCATTATTACTTTAGAAAAAATTTAGGTAAGTTTAAGATATTTAAAATTTTGTTTAAAAGATTAAAAAATAATTGAAAATTTGAAAACATTTCAAAAAATGTAAAACAAAATGTAGATTTTTGAAGATTTCGAACAACAAATTTAGAAGCTCTGCAAACATTTCAAGAAAATACAAAAAATTTCTAAAGATTCCTGAGAAAATTTTAAGAGATTTTTTATTAAAAAAAAAATTAATAGAATATTTCAAAATAAATTTTTATGTATAAATAACAATTGAAAAAATATTTATTTGTTACGACTCAAAATTAAAACTTAAATTGCGTAACATGATACAATTTTTAAAATTTATAGCGTTGATTTATATATTTTTGAATCTTTGAACTGTACAATTTATAAAAGATAAAAATTCTTAATTTTGAAGTTTAGCGACATTTAATTTTGAAATTGATCAAGTGAAAAGTGTTAAAAGCATGCATTTTAAATGTGTATTCCTGCTGAATGCAGGAATTCTTTTTTTGGTAAAGAAAAAATTACTTTTTTGCATTCGGCTAGATTAACATTGATTTTCAAAAAATTGAAAATTTTGTTACCTGAACCTTATTTTGTTTAAATTAGAGTAGCTAGACATAATCGTATTTTTTTACACACAATTTTCGTGTTTAATAATAGCAGTTTGAAAATCACAAAAATGGCAATATTCTAACTGAAATTTTATTATTCGGGAATTTTCAAATTGCGGATTTTCAGATTTCGGCAATTTTATCATTTCGGAAAGTTTACAGTGTCGGGAACTTTATTATTCGGGATTTTCCAATTGTTTCAAAAGTATATCAGAACATTTTCAAAGATTTATAAAATTGTAAATATGTTTTAATTGGTAATTTATTTTCAATTTGAATGGTTCTTCTCCAAGCTAAGTTACCATCAGTGCGCCTCGAGGAGTATGATGAGAGTTGCTTACAGCGCTCCAAGTATCTGTTGGCAAACTATATCGATGGGTGCTATCGGGGGTGGTAGAGGCTAGAAAGGAACTGACAGTTTTCGCCGGACGCATCTACGTTTATAATATCTTTAGTCCTGCACACGCGCGCGCTGGTATTCCCTCCACGTTGACGGGTGTTCCACATGTTTCGCGTGTGCGTTCGGTCTGCGCTGGGATTTCCCGCGACCAAGCAGTCAGGAGTCGGATAGTGTCAGCGCAGACCAAACGCACGCGCGCGCTGGTGTTCCCTCGATGTCCACGGATGTTCCTCTGTTTCTGCAAGTGTCATGAGTCTACCTTATACAAACAAGATTTGGGGTTTCCCCTATTTCCACAAGTGTCGCGTTGAGATTCCCTGCGCTTTTTCAAGTGGCAGTGAACCAAATAGTGGAAGAAGATATCAGTGATCTACCTCACTGACCCCTACGTGCAACTCTGCGCTATCTAATACTGTAGCTTGAATCGCCTACATTTTATCAATTTAAATTTACCGCGCTTCAACTGATTATTTGGTGAATCAATTTAAATCTTAGTAAAATTAAGTAAATGAAACGAAAAAAAAAATCTTACATAGTAATTTAAAATAATTAACAAATAATAAGAACAATGGCTAAACGTTAAAATTTGATTAATTTATTTTCATAATTTTTTTACAATTTATTTACATTTTTAAATTCGACATTATTGTATTGTCCACCAAAATATTTCAATTGTAGCTTCTCAGCAGAAGCAGCTTCCTGCATAGTTTCCAGAGTTTCAGGTTCCATACTTTGTTTGCACTTTCTGGATCCTCGTCACTGCATACCTCTTCTTTGGAGTCTGTCAGCGGCCTCGTTGGTAGGTAGCCTTCCATTCGATCAATAGCATTGATCTTCTGCAGGTCCATTTCTTCAGAGATGTTACGTCTTTCCGCAAGCAACTGAAGAGGCTGAATGGAGAAATCGCTCTAGAGATCCGCTTTTATAGGCAGAAATCTCCATCCTGATAGTCGCCACTTCAACTCTGCGCATGCGTAGTATTTACATGGGAGATTTCCCTCTTATACGATAAAATCTCACTGCTATAACTTCCTTTAAGCTAGAGTCAACGCAACAGAGGTGGCAATATTGAGCATGCGTTGATAAATAAAAGTGAAAATTATTTAAAGATATTTAATAATAAGCAAAGCAACTAATGTTTACTTGAAAAATCGTACTATAATCTAATGTTTACTTGAAAACTAACTATAAACTAATGTTTACTTAAAAAACTTGAATATTCACTAATGTTTACTTGAAAGATTTAACTTAAAATTAATTGGAAAGGGAAATTGTGAGTAAATAGACATTTAATAATTCATTGAAAAATCCATTTATATAATGTAAAAAAATCTTAACCTAGTTTTGACAAAAAGTTTTCCAAATCATTATAAAAATCGTTTGCTGTATAATTAACATCTACTAAATCTATTAAAACATTGCTCGTTTTACAATTATATGGTTTATTTAGAACCCAATTTTTTAATATTATAGCATTATTTACAGCACAATTAGTAGTGTGATATGTATGATGTGTACATCAAGGTAGTGATGATTCAAATGTAATTTTCTTTAACGAAGGACAATTCAAGTCTTCCAGATTTTGAACATTGTTTACATATTTTTCTAACCACATTTTCTTTGCAAGACCTTTAACGAAGATTGTGCGTGCAGTCATCAATGTTTCTTGAAGTATAGGTCTAACTTCTTCATAGGGTACGTCACCACCAGTCCAGTTGGTTCCACGGAAATTGTGTGTTAGCCATGTATTAGTGCTTTTACACCTTCCAGGTACTGAACTCCAGCTGCAGGGTGGTTCGAAGAAGAAGACCAGAGGAAGAGCATCTTCGTGTAGAGTGAGGATGGCCAGCTCCTTGAAGATAAAGTCGTCGTAAGGCCTTTTGAAGCCTTGAACGTCTACAACGAAGTCCATGTCAACTGAGACTGATTTTTTCAGCCAAATGCAGCTCTTTTATACCTTGATTCAACTCCCACCCCTCAATATTACCCCCACCACTTTAAATTACTTTCTGAACAGCGCCACTAATGGGCTTATATTGAACTATTCGATCATGTATGATTAGACAATAGGCTGCTGTATTGGCGGGAAAATTATTACTCGATTCAAATTCTAACCGTACATCCACTGAACTTTGTTTCAAAAACTCATTTTGTTTAGAGCAGTCAATTACAATGAGTGGTGCATTATCTTCGAAGAAACGCTTCTTTAGCAAAGGTTCATGCTCCTTTCCATAGTATGAAGTTTGAAAATTAGCATACATCTCATATAATTATGCAAACTGATTCTAATCAAAGTTTACATTTAAATTACCATAAGGATAATACTGAGAAATCATAAAACTTTTACATTTGTAATATTACAGTGGTCGAAGAAGTTGATATAACTTCGTCGTTGATCTTTTCTGCCAGTTTGAAATCCTAGTGTGATATATCGTGGTTTCTCTATTTGTGTGGAAGTCTTTACCTGCCACACACAACTGTATCTTCTGACGATTTTCAGGTAGAACATAGGGAACCATCCATTCAACTTTATGTAGTATAATTTGAAAATCTTCAGGTTCTCCTTGCGCTGATTGAATAATAGCATTAATGTCTGTGCGTGATCTTTTTAAGATTAGTTCATGTTTGGCATTTACAATAATCTTTTGATAATCTTCAGCGAATCCGAGGATCATGCAGAGTGGGATAGTTACATCAACGTATCCAGTTTCATTTGTTATTCGAGCATTCAGATCTATATCAAGCCAGCCTGCATTCTGAGCATAATTAAGCTGATTAGTAGTCAAAGAAATGTAACTCTTCATGATGCTGGTATGTCCAACATTTTTACATCGGCCAATCTCAATACCATTCAATTCATATCGAACTTCATCAAATACAAAGCAGATGGCGTTACCAATTAGATTTGTTGCCGCAACAGCTGTATTTCCATCAGCCTGAACTAATCTTCCATGTATGTGTAATGAGCTTCTACTTGGAAGAATGCATAAATCTTGATGTTGCACTGCAATTCGTATCTCATCACTGTTGTTATATAATGATGAAGCATACGGTTGATGAGCATGAACCTCATAGTGTGCTATAGATTCATCATAACTCACTGGAGCTGGAACGTTCACTATTTCTTCCATCCTTGTAACAGCGACAAATAAATATTATATGAATTAATGGTCGCTTTTTATTCTCCTTTTTCCTTCTTGAACAAGTCTGAGACCTAGTTGCTTGAGGAAGCGCACGTTCTGAGATGTTAATCTCTTGCAAGCTGATTGAAGACTGATTGATTTCTTGCATGGTGGCTTGCTTATATAACTTGCACCCACTTTACATTTATGAACGATACCCATCACGTTGACTTTAAGTGTAATCGGATATTTATAGTCTCTCCTCGAAAATTCGCCAATTTTCCATCTTGATCAACTATGCGGAGCTGAACATGATGTATTGTCTTCATGATGATCGAAAGATAAATGACATGTGATGGCACTTCAACGATCTTATCTCCTGGTAGAACGGTTGGGAAGAATTCATGAATCGTGTGAACTTTTTGATCATTAATATATGCTCCAGTTGTAATGTTGCACTCAATCCTGAGAGCATTCACCTTGAGAATAGCTACTGGTAAATCAGATATATGAATTCTATTAGCTTCGAGAACACGTGATGTGAATCCCAACGGTTTACGGTTACTCTTGATTTCACTGCGCAACGTATTGTTGTTTGGCCTAATATTTACTATAGCTTTATTATTATCATTATTATTTAAATTCTTTTGCACATATTTTTTTATTTCATCCCCATTTGCTGATACTGTTACAACAGAAAAGTCTCTATTCATCAGATATCTTTGTATATACTTCTGAATATCTTCAATTTCATAACTGCCAGGGGGTCTGGTAACCACCTGATTACCAATATAAAATTTATTCTTTCCCACATCAACGTTAGGAATTGAGTTAAATGTGAGTAGCTCAACTAGACCGAGAGCATAATTTTTATTTGGCGAGAGTTCTTTTGGTGGAAAGTATTCTGCCTCAAGCACAGATGAGTTGCCTGAAATAGTTACAGTGAACGATTTATCCGTGATGACGTCTTTCTCTATACTGATTGCCTGCAAGCAATTATACTTGCACTTATATAGACTATATTTGCTCTTTACATTAAGCTGTCCACATAGAACTTTAAGACATAAATGACCACACTCAAACGTACTATCGTCTTGATACCTATCATGATTATATTTTATAAAGCTACCAAGACCTGGATAATAATTGACGAGTTCAGAGGGCGGTTTAAGGTTACCAAAACTATCAAAGTATTATGTTTTATAACCATTCTTTTTTAATGCTACCCAATGTCTACCTGGACCATCTTTATCGTCAAGGTTAACTATGGCCGACTCCTTTCGCTGAGGTCCTCGAGCAGGTAATTCATTTCGCATAAAGACTCCTCGAAAATATGGAATCTTTAGAGTCTTAGCATAATTGAGTAGATCAAAATCAGTTAATGCACGATGTGGTAGCTTCACTGTGAGTTTTTTTTCTTGAATAAACGTTTTTTAGATGAACGTTTTTTAGCTTTAAAACCACGACCTTGAGGACATGGTTTGATACGAAGACCCAGTCCTTGTCGATAGGGTTTTAAGTGTAGCCCTTTTCCAAGAGCTATTTTCTCCATCGTCTTATTATGACGTGCAGTCTCTTGAAGTTGATGTTTAGCTGCATTGGAATCATTTACAGCTTTTACGACACCAGCTACTCCTCCAGCAAGAGCTCCAAGTGTGCTGAGTCCTGCGAATATTGGAATCAGTGGTAAAACACCACCAACTTTTGAGGGTATAGGTAGAATACGAGGTGCTCTCACTTGACTTCTACCTCCAGCTCTTTTAATAGCTTTTCGAGCAGCCTTCACTGCAGTTTTAATGACAACTTGAGCATCATTACTAGGAGACATGGAATGATTAACAGCATCCACAATTTTTCTTAAAGGTACCCGTTTCTTAGAAACCTTTTTACTCTTCCTCTTATTCTTCCTTAACCCCATATCGAGTTTTGATTTAACTTTCATGATGATATAGAAAAGGATTTGACTGTTTTATTATTGTAAAAATAGGATTGCTTGATTGTAAATAAAGTTAGTTTTGTGTGAGACACTAAGGTATACACATGTTTCTTAAAGAGCAAGATGTGCTTCGTCAAATAGCAAAAGCAAGCGATGCTATTCGACGGAAACACCGCATGCTAAAGTTAGGCAAAGAAGCTACAGAGAATATTCTTAGTGAAAGTTTTAAACCTATAGTTACACCATTACAAAAGTTATTAAATACGTCTGATATACCAAAAAGGAAAAATAAATATATGAATAATAAGATTGAAAAAGATGAAGATGAAACAGAAAATGATAATATTTCCTTCATGAGTGCTAACGATGATCAAGCACATGATGCAACTATGGTCCAAGAAAATGATTAACGTACTAGAAATTATGACAAGTTGACAAATAAATTTATGGGACTATTAAATAAATGTATTGGACTATTAAATAAAAATAGAAAACAATATTTGAATATGGTTTACGGTGTACGAAAAGCCAATGATGGAACGTTCATAATTGGTGATACACCAATCAGCTTTGATGGACAATATATTAAGATTGGTGAAAGATTGTATCGGAAAAGTACTGGTTTGTTTGAACTCTTATTTAAACAAAAACCTGATGAAACTTATATAAGTCAGGATCATCAAAACAACTATAAAGAAATTCTTATTGCTACAAATGCACATAGGAAGAATTATCGTTCCTCAAAACCCATTCATTCGAATAATACTCTAAAGTATAAGAATATTATAGCGAAACTTTTTCCACATAAGCGATCATCAACAAGTGGAAGTTCATTAAAGAAAAAGAAACGATTAAAGAGTTCAATACCTCAATTTTTAATAGAAAGAAAAGATTCAAGGCCAAACAACATTTATTGAGATATTCCCAACGAGCTAGTTGACCGCCTTCGACTACTCACAGTATCTCAAGCAGCAGGAAATCCAAGTCATAATAATGAAATTATTTCCATCATCGAGGAATTGCGAGAAGTTCAAATCATATATTAAGAGATTGAAGCTCACTAAAGCGTCAGTATTAAAATGAGTATCGACGTGTTCGGACATCATCTGAATCGAGCTGCGTCCGAAAATCGTGGACCTCCTGGTATAGGTTTTAAATTCACCTCTAATGGTAATTACGATATCGATAAGAAAAGACTTTGTAACGTTCAAGACGCTGAAGAACAGCCCTCACAACAAAATGATATCCTTGGCATATCCCTAGGATATCTCGGCGGGATATGGGATATCCTGAAAAAAATCCCAAAAATCTCCTAGGATATCCCTGGCATATTCCAAGGATATCGACATTTCCGCCCCGTACGATATCCACTCAATATCATGTGCGGGATATACACAATTTTGGCAATGGAATCCAATATTTCTGAAATGCATATTCATTAAAATATGTAAAATGCCTGAAATCATAAAGATTCACAAACATACGTTTGACAAAAAACCGCTTTACACAAATCTCGAATATTCGGTTTCTTTCAAATTCTATCTCAGTATAATTATAAAAAAATTATTACCGCGAATTATTTTCATAACCAATAACACCCTACTTACAATAAAAAGCAAGCCACTTTCTGAAAATTTAATTGTTGGCTCTTATTGTATTTGTAACCTTGCTAAATTGCGCAGTTTAGAGATCGCACTTTTCACTATCAGTATACCGGCAAAATCATTTTTTATGATAAAAAACAATCAAATTAATATGTACCGAGTTGGTTTATATAATATATTTGAGAATAGATTATAATCCGGCACGAATATTCGAGAATTTGTGACTTTTGTTAAAGCGTCACTTATTATTGCGCGACAGTTTTCGCACACTGACAGCCATGGTGGAATTTACCTCGATGTGACTTTAGAGGGGAGTCTACTATTATTGTACTTTATAATGTTGTACTTGTACAAAATCTCCGAAAAATTACTTAATATTGTTAAATAATGAGTTATTTCATTGATACGATTGAATATACATATAATTGGCAGTAGATATATCTGAACTTCCAGGAATATACTAAATTATAGTATTGGGATATCTTGGGGGCATCCTTGGCATATAAAATTGGGACATTAATGCGATATCCTCAGGATATTCTGAGATATCCTGGAGATATTCCAGGGATATCGAGATTTCCGCCCTGTAAGAGATCATTCGCAATGTCCCTAGGATCTCCTGGGATATGCCCAGGATATCCTGGGAGATAAATGGGATATCCCGCCGATATCTCATGCCGTGAGAGAGCTTATTGCTGTTAATTTGAGACTTGTACAGCGTATTGTTCAAAGCGATATACGAACGCTTTATCAGGTTACGTCATCTATGCCGAGTAGAACTGCGGTAAATCACACCTATGGCCACGTTTCACAACCGTGAGATGGGTGGTCGCAGGGAATGACGAAATCACAACGACAGGCCGGCGAAACCCTCGTGTGTCTTGAGGACACGAAGCGACCAGTGATAGTTTCGCACCTCCGAGAGCACCTATCACAAGGACAATTACTTGCACTGAATATTTTGAGTACAGTCGTTGCAGCTCTCTTTTAAGGTCTTGATACCTCTCCTCTTTTTCTTTCTCCTTTGCTGTGATGTTGTATTCGGACGGAGCCGAGAATTCGATCACGAATATAGTTCGTTTCTCGAAGTCTTGGAGAACAATGTCAGGCCTCGAGTGCGCAACGGAGACTGCTGCCCGAAAATCGTAGTTCCAGAAAATTTGGCACTTCTCGTTTCGGACAATTGACTATATCTCCCTTGGAGCGTTCGGCAGGGTAGAGTCGCGACCATCACCGTAAGAGCGACAAAGATGGTAATAAAGCACTCTTAGGGCCGCATTATGTTTATAGATATACGCAGTTCCTACGTGGGTCGGACACCCTGATAGTATGTGTTCTAGGTACTCAGCGTGTGCATGACACGCTCTGCACCTATCACTGGGAACTTCTTGACATAAAATGCGGTCACGGAATGTAAGGTGGAAATGACACCGTCCTGTCATGCGAAAATAAAACCCTCTGCACCTGAATTAAGATAATATATATATATATATATATATATATATATATATATATATGAAACTTTATTCTTTATGATTGTGTTACAGATTGATGTGTACTTAAGCGAGCGTTCGGTGCAGGACAAGATCAAATGTGTTGATCGTGCCCTGTGTCAACCTAGCTAGACCGTTTAAAAAATGCATAATGGCCCTATCTAGTTTCTGTGTACTTATCCTAGTGGTTTTCCATACGAGCCTGGTATATTTAGTATATTATATTATATGTAAATGCTTATGTCTTAAAGTTAAACGGTGGGTAGTGTGTCCAAATTGACACGGTTCCATTCTATCGACGTCTTCTTCTAGATGATCTTCCCGTAGTTATATTCTTGTTGTTTATCTAGGAATTTCCCCTAGAGTTTGAACAGTCGTTTGTGGAATGGTGTCTGGTCGATCATTTCCCATAGGTCCTTAGATGGAAATGATCTTGAGAGCCCGCCTGCATTCTTAATTATTTTTCTAAGAGTCACCTCTAGTTTCTTAACCGAGCTTTTGCTCAGCCTGTTGGCTACTTGGATGTTTCCATACTGTAGTATTGGTCTGATGCAAGTGTTGATAATAAGGAGTTTAACGCCCTCATCCACTCGGCTATGCCTGCCAATAATTGGGTTCAGTGCGAATGCAACTCTTTTTGCTTTCAAACAGGCTTCTACATGAGTTTTCATAGACAGAGTTTTGTCTAATTTGATACCCAAGTAGTTAATTTTTTTTTTCTGTAGTTTGATGTTGTCCCCGCCGACTTGGAGGTTGGTGAATTGATGTATTTTATGTGTAAAAATTATAGCCTCAGTTTTCGTGACGTTACACTTGAGACCCCATTCCTTGTAGTAATTGATGAGCTCCTCTGCAGCCCATTCAGCTCTTATTTTTGCAAACACTAGTTTGCTGGCTCTGTTTAGGACACAGAGATCATCTGCGTACTGTGAGATCATAGTATTTGGAATAAGTTTCACTGGAAGATCAGCCATGTATAGATAAAAGATAACCGGGCCTAAAAACGAACCTTGTGGAACTCCATGTGGTACATGGTGGATTTTCCCAATTATATTAAGGTGCTTCCCTGTCACAGTTTTGTCTTGAAAGTAGTTTTGAATAATTTGAATAACATTAGCTGGCATTTCCATTCTGTCTATTTTGATTAGGAGTCCTTCGTGGTTTATTGAGTCAAATGCCTTGGAGATATCAGTACTAATTACGGATGTTGACTCCCCGTTTCTAATTCCCTCAGTGATGTGACTGAGAGTCCTTAGCGCTTGTGTTTGAGTTCCTTTGCCTTTGCAAAATCCGTGTTGGAATGGCGGGATTATCTTGTCGATGGCTTTGCGCATTCTTACTATTAAGATTTTCTCTAGGATCTTACCCATAATATTCAGCAGTGTGATGAGTCTGTAGGACTCTGGCTTATTATGGTCTTTGCTTTTCTTATGTAAGAAGATGCAGTGTCCAAGTTTCCATTTGTCTGTGAAGTATCCACTGCTGAGACACCATTTATAGATTTTAACAAGCCTGTTTTTTGTGATCGGCCCCATGTTCTTCAGTTGTTGAATCATTATCCCATCTGGTCCTGGTGCCTTGTTATTTTCAAAAGTTCTCATTATTTTTGCTACCTCTACTACATCTGTCCTCTCCAGTTATTGGAATGGGGTTGCAGTGAGTTCGCATTCAGCCTTCATTGAATTTTCGGCCTCTTTTACTATAGCGGAATCCACTAGTTTATCAATTGTTTCTTTCATAGAATTTGTGTCTGGAAAAATCGGTAACACCATATCAGGTCTCTTGAGAGATTTTTTTATTCTCCAAAGCTTACATCGGTAATCTTCGTCGCTGTTGAGGATGTTAGTCCAACTTTTCTCGTTACAGTCGTCTATTACCCTATCTGCTTCCTTTTTTACCCTTTCGTATTCCACTTTGATTTTATTGGATAGCACTCTGGCATTCGGTCTTCGCAGTTTATTTCGTTTCCTGATTATTTCTTGTATTTCTGTCGGGAGTGAGTCGGTTTTATTGCTGGTTTCTCTTAGTGATGCGAGATCGTCCAGTGCCTGGTTGATTGTGTCCTCGAGATAGCCTATTGCTCTTTCGCAATCTTCGTCACTATTTATCCTAGTTTCTGTCATATTCTTGCTTATTTCATCGGTAAGGGTTTTGCAGTCTTGATGGTTCATTTGCTCTAGATTCCTCCTTAAGATCCTAATCTTCTCAGTTTCTATATTTAGTTTGAGTAGCCATGGCATGTGATCCGAGCCAATATCCTCGAGCTGCGTGGTTTGGGCACTGATACCTTGGGTTGTAGCTAATGCCAAATCCAGGCCAGATCCCCGTGCCCCGGGGCAGCGGTCTCGACGGCTCGGCACAGCACCAGCGAATTGAGCCTTGGTGAATTGCTTCATTTATAATTTTACCTACTGAAACGGTTCAGTATAAAATTATAATTTCATACTTATAAAATACGTCCAAAAGTGGGCGAAAGAAGAAATAAATACGCCACTGAGTGACTTGCGAATTCCTGGGCGAAAGGTCGCATGTACCGCTACGCGAAACAGGTGCGATTGCGTTCGCAACCCGTCTGAAAAGAGGGGATACGAGGACCCGCGACGACGGGACCACCATGATTACCAAGGATCACTCGAATCGTCAGTCTGCGCTCAATGGTTTACGAGAACACTGCGTTGGGCGTCTGACTCTCGCGATCACATATGATCAAGGAATTTCGTTGCCAAATGAAAGGAGTCGCGATTAGGTTTCAGGTATGACTCATAAGGAGGACTGAGGATAAATAGGAACTTCTTTTCAGGTTTTCATATGTGGAACCTTATAAATTATTGCTAAATTAAACTTTTAAGAACCTGCCCCGCTCAGGACCTGTCACAAATGGACTTGTTTAGAGCTATGCTGGAGATCAGTAAGATCTTTCATTCTTTTTCAATCCACTATTAAGTGGGAGCTCAAGAATGCCTGCATGGCCGCTCTAAAATAATTATATTTAAATTGACAATAAAGAGTTTGAGGGTAAATTAATATAATCAATAAATGGTGATGTGTTTGACGATCCAAATCAATTTCTCATTGGTCTTTCAACCCGTTTTCATACGGAAGTTCAACTAAGGAGAATTGTGGAATTACAAACACAACCAAATCACCATTAATTGATTAATAATTTTGATGGAAAGATTTATAGAACTCTTAGGAATTATAAAAATTTTCAGCAAAGAGCTATGAATTCTTCCTATTCAAAATAGCATGGTTTTTAAAAGGTAAGAAAATATTTATTGAAATTGAAATCAAACGCCACTAAAAGAATTTGTGGTTTAATGATAATTAAACTAAACAAAATATAAAACAAGTAGGAAAATGAGACAACATTCTGGAGGACAGATATTGCACATAATATGCACGGAATAGCGTCTCATTTAATTAGGCTCATTAAAAATTTAATTCTCAGTCCTTCTCACGGGAGGGAAAATCAGTAGGGATCCGTACTCAAACATGCGCGTAATCGTGAGCCTCGAAATAATGAATTGATTCTCAAAACAAAAATAATATATACGCAGGAATAATTTAATTATGAAAAATGGCCTAGTCAAGCGTGATTAGCCGGCAGGAGTCAAGAAAGTAGAAATCGAAAGATCGCGAAAACATGCGCAATTCGAGCTTCGCTTCTGTAAACCTACAATTTCCTTGATAATCATGACTTCTTTTGGAGTAAAATTACAATTATAAGAACGTTTCAAATAAGGGCAACTTTGGACCCAGAGCTTGAGGACAATTATATTTCCAGGGAATTTTTGGTTGAAAACTATTTTAAAATTCAAGGACTAAAAGTTGAAAAGAGTGAAGTAAATTTTAACGTAAATTGGGAACCTCAAATCACTGATAAAGTTTCGTTTGATATTCTAGTTGCTAATGATTTAATTCGTTTCAGGTTTATCGTCCTCTCAAGATTGGCACCGACGTGCATACTCGGGGCCAATTTCTTGAACAGGACACAGTAAATTGTCGAGCAATCCGTTTTCTCGTGAAATACACTCACGAGAGGGAAACTCGATACAGATAAATTTAGCGAGTAAAATCAAAATAATTAACAATGAGAGTTGTCCTCAAGGCTTCAGGTGTCAAAAGAATTAAGTTGATGCTCATTATTGATTAATTTGTTAATTAATGCTCATATGTATATAAATAACGTTAGACTATGTAGTTGGTGCTATTCGACCCTAAGACTGGATTTCTTGAATTGAAGTCTCCTATAATAATTGTATTTTGTTTTGATGTTAGGTATTCCAAGATCTTCTCAGCTTTCTTGTTTCTGCCTCTTGTTGGAACGTAGATTGCATATAAATCAAGTTTATTATTGCCTTTAGTGATTAGTGTAATTCCAATTATTTCCATATGATCACTGATATTTATTCCATTGGAACTGTTTAAAATCTTGCCGTTCCGTTTTACATGATTGGCAATATACCGATTCGTTCCTAGGTATTTGTCCAGTTTGGTGGATAGTTTCGAGAATTCTTGTATATTATTTTTCGCTTTGGACTTCATTTCATTAAGTATAATTATGTCCGATTTATTTTTGTGAATCATTTGTAGAAGTTCAGACTTCTTCCTACGTATGCCAATAATATTACAGTGAAGTATATTAAGGCCTGCCATTGTTAATTGCTCTCAACATTTTATGTATCGCATGCAGCTCCTCTTGATAATTTTCTTTAGGCTTGGATAGTCCAATATATATTTGAGCAAGTTGCTCGTAATTACTTACCGAGCTGTGATCCATTTCAGTTGTTATTTCTTCTAAAGCGTCGATTAATGCACTGGTCACCCCATTGGATGTTCTGTTGTTGTTGGGTGTTTTGTTGCTGTTGGCTCTTGAGATCTTTAATTTGTCGGCATTTGATGTCTTTTCTGCATAGGAAACTCCTTCCTTCACTCTGGCTTTTTCCAAGGCTTTGAGGGTTTTAGCATTTGCTTCTCCTCTTTGTAAAGATGTTGTTGTCACATCATCCTGTTGAAATTTTCCCGTCTCTGCTGGGCTCTTTGTATTTCTTTCTGGAAAAGTGGGCATATTGCTTTGTTTGCTCCGTGTCCTTCCTGTGAACAAATGATGCAAACATCAACGCTGACGCCCTTGTTGTTCGTTTTTCGTGTTGTCGGTGAGACTTGTGCTCTACCACAGTGAGCTTTGATGTGGCCAAAACTGTAGCATTTTTGCACTGTGTCACTGCTGTACTCTTAGTTTTATAATTAGTGATTTTAATTGTTTGGCATAGGATATTTCTGATCCCCTTGATTTTCGAGGTAGGAATCTGTTTATCGAATATAAGTAGAAGTAAATACTTGTTTTCGAAATGAATTGTTCTGGTTGGGCTAAAGCCATATCTGGACTCTATATCTGCTTCGATGTCTTCTTCTTCAAGACCCATTGAATAGAAGTACTTGACGAACAATTTTTTGCTTTTTTTATTTTCCCCTTCTATACCATGCGTAAAATATTCTACTTTACTCTTATTTAGAACATTAATGACCTTTTTATGGGTTTCAATATTGTCTGCCTTCAGGTATGCTCTGCCGGCTGTCAGTTACCATACCAATCTCATTATTCTCGGTCGGCAACAGAAGTAGGTTCAGCGCATCACCACTGCTGCCGCCCGGCGCCTCTGTTTCACCAATTTTCTCGTACCTTTTGTTAAGCGGAATGACTTGCACTCTTCCTGGCGTCTTACCTGTGGTTCTTGCTCTTTGTTTCTTAAGACTAACTGTAGAGTCGTCTGATTCAGGGTCTGTCAGGATCATGTTTCTTTTTCTAATTTGTCCCTGTTTGGAGATAACTTTGTCCTGAGGTACACTTGTAATTCTGAACATTTGTTCGTTTACATCTTCGTTGCACTTGCACTTGATGAGTTCTCACTGTGTAAATTCACTTTGAGTCACTCCATTCACTTTTGCCTTTTGGCCACAATTTTTACATGCGTTTGAGCTGGACATCGCTTTGGCGTTTTTCTTCCTCGTCGTAGAATATAACGAGGTTGAATCTAATGCCTTCCGGTCCTTGCTCCATCACTGAATATGTTTTATAACAAAATATTTTTCCACACTTGCACTGTTTGATCACCTGCCGAAATTGGCCTTTATACATTATGCCCTCCTAGAAGAAGGGCTCACCACACTCGCAATCGAAAACCTTTCCGAAGGGGGCATTGAGGCTTCCCTCTACCACCTCTCTCACCTTGGCAGAGCAGCGCACAGACACGTCCGCACTCTATGGCTGCTCGAGCCAGACTCAATGAAATTGATAACAATAATATTATAATGAAAATTCTTGAAGAATGAGTAAATGAGAAATTGTAGAATTTAGAGATTAATACCCAACAAGAGTTATCGCTACGCAACGCTGAAATCATTGCTCAACTAGACGATCGACTGAACGCATTAGAGAATGAACGCAAAGTAGCTTACTGTTATCGATATATTTTCAAAATATGCCTGGGTAGTTCCTGTGAAAAGCAATAGTGGACATGATGTTACTGATGTCATGAAATCTATACTTGTATAGGGGCGAGTGCGAAAAAACTTGCACACTGATCAAGGCAAAGAGTTTTACAACTCGGAATTTAAAGCTTCAATACAAAACTATATATCATTAAACTGTACTCAACTTATAGTAGTAATTTAAAAGCGTCCATTATTGACCGATTTAATCGTACACTCAATAATAAGATGTGGCCACAATTCAGCTTGCAAGGTGACTACAAATGGTTAGATATCTTACCTAATCTCATATTCAAGTATAACAATACGAAACACCGAACAATTGGTATGAAACCAAAAGATGTAACAACCGATTATGAGGAAGAATTAATGCAACGCTTCCAGAAACAAAGAAAAATTATTTCGAAACGTCAAAAATTCAAAGTTGGTGACAAAGTTCGAATCAGCAAGTATAAAAACATTTTTAAGAAAGGATATACACCCAACTGGACAACTGAAATATTTACTGTGGATCGAATCATGGCTACTAAACCTATAACATATAAACTAAAGGACTATCAGGATCAACCTATCGCTGGAGGCTTTTATCAAGAGGAACTTTTAAAAGTCAAGTATCCAGACATTTACCTTGTGGAGAAAGTCATTAAGAGACGTGGCAATAAAATCTATGTCAAATGGCTTGGGTTCGACAGTTCACACAACAGCTGCATAGATAATACAGACATGTAATAAAGTTAAGCTAACGTTAAAGTAACGTTAAAGTAATGTTAAAATAACGCTAAGCTAACGTTGAAGTAACATTAAAGTAACATTCAGCTAACGTTAAAGTAACGTTAAGCTAACGTTACAGTAAAGTTAAACCAACGTTGAAGTAACATTAAACTAAGCTTTAAAACTAATGTTAACTAGTGTTAAAGTATCATTAAACTAATGTTAATAAACTTATGCATGTAATCAGATGTAAGGTTTTATTAAATAAAAACATATGAAATGTATATAAAAAATCGCTCATTTATTCATGTTTTTACAATCATCATCAATCCCGACAATGTTTTTTATCGAGTTTTAAACTATTTACAATATGTCCGTCGATTTATAGGTTAATTGTTTACATCGGTATCATTATCCTTAACCTTATAATGGCCCCAAGCTAGCGTATGAGTGCTTTCAGGCAAAAGATACCGTTTGTCATCGAAGGGGCTTAAAGCCACTTTTAACTGTTTAACCGTATCAACTTGATGAAGACGTGATCTAATGATATACTGCGTTCTGGTTTGAATCGCAGCATTTTTCAAGCAGTCAACGTAGTCATCAAAGTTGATAGATTTGTGTACGACACCTGCTTTTATACCCTTGGCTTCCTTTACAAAATCTTGACCATTTACGCGGATGCTGTTCATCTTACTCCTCAAGCCAACAAATTCAGTAATGACCTGTCATCTGCACTCATCTTTCATGAGGCCTAGAACTTTTTTGTTGACTTGAGGCATACCGTAAACGTTATTTACAGGAGAATCGGATGTGTCAAACTTGTTGATATCTTGTTTCATATCCATGTAAATATCGGGACATTTAACTTCATAAACTAAGCTATCAGTGTCTGTGTATAGCAGTTTATATTTTTCACCGTATTTGTTGAGCATATAGCCATAATGGAAGTCATAGATCAAGGTTTTCGAAATGTCCAGCACACTAAGCCCAACATAGATGGGTTTGTTCATCAAAACCTCAGTCTTCCTAAGTTCCACAGTCACTAGATCTTCATGGAAGATTGCTCGGCTGTGGAAATTAGGTCTAGATATGAGGGCTTCTGCTCCATACCTACCCTCGCACTTTGTCACGAGTTTAACATCTACATGTTTACGCACATTCTCCATTGTCTCACCATACACAGCATTGTTCATGAGTTTGAACAAGTTTTTCTCAAACTCATTTTTAGCTGCAGCTCCCTTTTCTGTATTAAAATCTATGTATGATTTTAACCCTGGAGCTTCAAATTTAAGAACGCGATTGATTTTAAAAAGCTGAGGACCGTTTGCCAAAGCTTGTTTCAATGCACGGTAATGGAGAATGCGTGCTTTCGTTTCGGTAGGAGGGTAGTTAGGAGTTTCTCCTGTTTTGACCCTGGTGGTTTCGAGTGTTCAGGGCAAAAAGGTAAATCACTGTAAGTATCATGAAGTTCTTCGGGGTAATTCAAATCTACTTCAAGTATATAGCCAACAGGGGCATCATCAGGAACATTAAAGTTGAAGGTATTGTCAACATTTGATACCCACTCGAAACCACCAAATGGAATCGCTTGTGCCATTGCTCAACCATAGAGGTTGTTGGCGTCCAAATATACCACATAGATGATCTATTCATTGTCATTGTAAACTCCCACATAGGGATTATTGGCTTTGGCATAACGATTGTAGCATTGACTAACTCCACCCCTTATACCTAACTCAATAAACAGGATTTTATCAATGTCAGTTAGGAGTTCAAGCTTTACTCTAGTATATTTCAATATAGCATCCCAGGTCAAACCAGGAGTTGCATAATAATGTGCTGGATCAAGGCTACATGCTTCCAGACACTGATCACGGAAGTTTTCAAAGATATCTGCAAGTAGTAACACATCCGTTTTCATGTACAGATACACATAATCGCCAAGATTTATGCAATTAAATTCAGACCATACCCGTTGTGCATGCTCATAATCTTCATTGGAAACTGAAGAGTCATTTAGTGTGCTATATAATTTTTCTTCAGGTGGTAGTTGTGTTTCTTGGAGCTTTTCCCTAGGGTCAAAGTACTCGTGAGAAAAAACTCCTTTCCGCGTTAGCATTTTGATTTTTGCAGCACTTAAATTTGAAAAGACTCTACCTACTATTTTGTATTCGTCGAGGTATGGTGCTAATTTATCTAGCGAAGAAGCTATAAATCTGAATGACTCAATAAAGCGGAATTTTGTCTCACTCTCTCTAACATTTTTCGTGAAGCTAATATACCTCTCTTTATTTAGAGGAAGTGGATCAATGCGACCTTCAAACTCAGTGGCTGCTTCGCAGGCCCTCGGTATTTGCCAGTTAAATGTGAATGGTCACGCACTTTCTTCCGGTCGGGGGCTATACTCTGCTCCCAAATGTGGCAGGTAGTAGCTTCCCTAAAGGCAGCCTTCTGCTCAGTAGTCAAGTTCTCCATAGGTATGGGCTTAATATCTGATGCATTTGAAAGATCTCAGTGTTATTTATCTTCTCCTGAGATTCTTCAACGGGAAGCAATAGACACTCGCAACCAGCATACACGACAAACGGTACCTTTTCCTTATTCTGATAGTTTGTGAACTTGATGATATTTTTCTCAGGTTTCGGTAATTTGATTCTACAATGATTCATCTTTTTGCAATTATCCTTGTGTTCACACAACTTTTCTGCGCTTGACAAATAATGAAGACATCGATCACAAATATACTTTTTACCCTTTTTTTAGATAGTTATTTACCAACTAGTGCATACAGATCTTTAATCCATACAGAGTGGAAATTTGAAGTATCGATGCCTTCATCATCTATTTAAAACACATTATCACCAATGCCCTCATCAATGTAATCTTCTTGTACATGTAAAAGATTAACATGCCGTTCCCTATTTTGTGACGTAATATATAGGGGAACGATAGTGTAATCAACATTCCTTCGTACAAGACCGTATACATTGATGGAGATATCATTTTGTCGCTCGAATTTTAGGATATTGTTTAAAGTTACAGGAAACGCAATACCAGTAAAATCTAAGTTATCTTCATACATATTATAATTAGAAACACGATAGACATGTTCTGAAGCTGGATATAATGCTAATAGAACAGCCCATTTAAAACAATGATTATCATTCTTATTTTTTATTTTTATACATGCTTTCTTTATCTTAATTGGATAAGGTAGGGTAATAAATGAGCTAGCCCGCAAAGGATTATATTTATTTACATTGATTTCCAGGTCTATGATTGAATGCAATGTCCAGTCTGAATCAGTTTCCTGGAATTCTTCAACTTTTTGCAGGATTGGTTGTTTCATATATTCATTGAACCAATCTTCTCACAATGTCGTCGGGAATATGTCATTTGTGTCGGCCAGAAATGTTTTCACGTGTGCGGACTGATCATCCTTCGTTACATTCCTATATTTAGTAATAGCACACCGTAAACTTTGACAGGTCCATACTTATTTAATACAGATCTCATTCGTTCTTGAAATAATACAGAGGCATCGTTTAAAAAATTACTTATATCTATATGTACAAGGTTTGTTATTAAATTAGTTTGTAGTCGACATGGAAATGCTCTCTCGGAATCAACCCAGTGAAGTCCGTTGGTGATATCGTCCTCTTCGTCAGCTGCTGCATGTATAGAACCACCGCTTCTCAAATGTTGTTGGAAAATAGCGCTTAGAGTGATGATTCGATTAATGATGTGAAGGCATCTCTGCTTCTCAGATGTCCGGAAAATATCCTTCAGTATAGGTTTTAAGGTATCCATATTGGCATTGCATTGTCTTACCATGCGATGAATTTATTCATTCTTGGAGACGCCATCTGGTAAATCCGGGAGTATATCTACTGCTTCTTCTGTCCTGACGACGAGTAACTCACATTCATTCAGGGAGATGGTGCGACTCTGCTTTGCTCGCCTCTGCTGATGCTGCTGCTCACAGGTATTGTGCTTTCCAGACATTTTTGAAGCTGGTCGCTTCTGCTGCGTCTGCTGCTCTCCAGACACTTTGGAAGCTGATCTCTGCTGCTGCTGCTTCTTACCATCAGCCAGACCGTCTGGTTGCTGAATGAAGGAATCGCTCCGGAGACGAGCTTTTATAGGCACAAATCTGCACTTCGCGCATGCGCAAAATTTAAATAGGGGATTCCCGTCGCATTGTCACTCCACCCCACCTTCACTCAACCAAGAACCTGTGAATTAAACTGCGCATGTGTAATATTTTATCTGTGCCCCCCCACCCTCACAGCACTACACCCCACCCCACGTCCATTTCCATCTAGAAGCTGAGTTCTGGAATATTCTGTTGAGAATCAAACTGCGCCTGCGCGTTTACATTATTAGGGGATTTACTCTGTCTCGGCACTACACCCCACCTCAGCTCTATCTAGAAGCTGAGTTCTAGAATATTCTGATGAGAATCAAACTGCGCATGCGCGTATGTCTTATTAGATGATTCACCGTTTCACTGCACTATATCCCACCTTCATTTCCATATAGATTATTCTGATAAAAATGAAACTGCGCATGCGCGTATGCATTATTAGATGACTTACAGGATCTAACTTAAAATTAATAGGATCATGAGTAAATAGACATTTAATAATCCATTTAAAAATATTTATTTAACAAACAAATCTTAACCTAGTTTTTACAATTCGGTATAAAAATCCACTCCAACTTTGAAAACAGAATAACCTGAAACAGAAAATAAACCTGAAACAGAAAAAAACCTGAAACAGAAAAAAAAACCTGAAACAGAAAAAACCTGAAACAGAAAAAAAAACCTGAAACAAAAAAAAACTGAAACAGAAAAAAAACCTGAAAGAGGAAAAACCTGAAACAGAAAAAAAACCTGAAACAGAAAAAAAAAACCTGAAACAGAAAAAACAACCTGAAACAAAAAAACCTGAAACAGAAAAAAACCTGGAACAGAAAAAACCTGAAACAAAAAAAACTTGAAACAGAAAAAAACGTGAAATCTAATGTATATAGATTATATAATGAAATTCCTACACACACACACACATTTTTCATCTTTTTACTTTCATATAAAACGCAAATCTTGCTATTATTTTTTAAAAAGTGACATATTTATTTTTTCATTATTTATGACGATGATGTATGCAGTAGGGAAGGTGGCGATGACAATGATGAGGATGACGGAAACTGCATTGTTGACCTCTTACTTCAGCTGGTGGTGGTGGTGTTGATGATGGTAGTGGTGTTGTTGCTGGTGGTGCTGGTGGTGTTGGTGGTGGTGAGTCTAAAACCCGTTGCAGCGACTATGAGAACGATGGTTGTGGTGATAACCCCTGTGGCGGTGCAACTGGCCATGGTATTGAAGGCCACTCCAACTCAGAGAAGTGTATTGGTGATGATGATTGGAAATCTATCAACAGCTCCTCTGATGAAGATGACCATGATTAAGGAGATGATGAAATTAGTAGCTTCCATCGAGCCATCTGTAATCAATATATTTAATTAATTTTATACAACAACAAGTAATAACTACTTATAGATCAAATTTCAGAACTCACCTTATTTGAATCATAATCAACGATTTTCTTCATGATATCTTCAACTTCCTGGTCAAAGAGAAGGTAGGGCGGAGAAGCAGGAGGACTTTCCTTTGAATCAGCCATCTTCTTCTCTCGAGTCACTGCTGGTACTGCTGCTGCTGTTGCTGCTGCTGGCTACCTGAAACAAATGATGCCAGTCGACTGTGCTAGCTCACTCACTCAACACTATCCCACTCCCGACTGTGCTTGGTCGCGGGAAATCCCAGTGCAGACCGAACGCACACGCGAAACATCTGGAACACCCGTGGACGTGGAGGGAGTACCAGCGCGCGCGCGTGCAGGATGCACTGCGGCGATACACAGTTTGTCGGTAAGGTACGGACCGACTGAGAATCAATTCAACGGCTGATAAATGCATTACCGACTGTTGATAAATTGATATTAGTGCTGGTAGAAAGTACTGAGTGACGTCATCAGTTATTTACGCCCGATTGATAAGGTAGGCTTCTGATATAGCGACTGACGCTCGATCTGTGGCTGGATATGTGCATTACCGACGGCCGCTGTTTTATTGACCTATTGTAAAATGGTAATATAAGAAGTTACCGACTTACCTGTTTTACCGACTGCTTATAACATGACTCTCTACCTTACCGACCGAAGGTAAAATAATAATATAAAAATTACCGACCTCCTGGTTTTACCGACTGATGGTCACATTGCTCCCTACCTTACTGAAATATGCTAAAATGATAATAAAAAAATTACCGACAGATGGTAAAATGATAATTTGAAAAATACTGACCTCTCTGTCCTACCTACTGATGGTAACATTGCCCCTACCTTACCGACTGATGGTAAAATGATAATATAAAAATTACCGACCTCCCTGTTTTACCGAATGATGGTGACATAGCTCCCTACCTTGTCGACATGTGCTAAAATCCTAATATAAAAATTACCGACCTCCCTGTTTTACCGACCGATGGTAATAAACTGATTTACCGATCTATGGTAACTTAGCATGGAAAAGAACCTTATAATGTTAATCTAGCAGGAATCTCCATGACCAACCTCACTATTTTACCGACTGAGCATATAACAGAACCTTGAAGTTACCGACCTCTCTGTTTTACCGACCGATGGTGCAATTCTATCGCAGCAGGAATCTGAATTACCAGCCTTACTGTTTTATCGACTGTCGGTAACTTAACACGGAATAGAATCCTCCCTTTGTCGGTGGCGCCATCTGTTGGTGTCAGCAACTTGCGACGGTGGCGCCATCTGTCGGTAAGTGGCCTAGCAGCCCCCTAGCCCTACTTCTAGCATCGTTGTAGTAAAGTGTTCTACTATTCAGCGAAGGAGGGAGTAGATAAAGCAGTTGTCGAGCTGTCGTCACTTACCGGCCACGCTGGAGTTTCCTTTGGGCGACTACCATCAGTTATGACTCAAATCTGCAGGTAATGAAACGCCCACTATGACCAGCATTGATTCATCCAGGGGCGAACACACCGTATTCGAAAACTAGTGGCCCCTACCCAAATGAGTGGGTGAATTCTCAAAAGGTTGGGAGGGTGGAGGTGTTTGGGGTGAATAATATCATGAAATGCAGATTTTAAGTAAAATAAAACTGTAAACAATATCATATCGCAAGTAAATGTAAAGAAAATAGGTTTCTTATAAGTAATTCGCCCCCGGATTCATGCATGCCATATTCACGCCGAATCAGTGTAACTGTCCAATTTTCGACAAACGTACTCCGAAAGTAGTACCTTTTACATCAAATGACAATATACAAGCTCTCTGTATGAAGAGGTAGATTATACAAACATGCAAGATATCAATAATATGTGTCGCCGAATTTGCTCCGAAAAATAACAGATTTATTCGCTGACTGATTCTGCCTCTTGAGCTGAAGAGACTTCCAGACTTCAGATGAATTCGGTTTATAGATCTACAGTTGCAGTCTCAATTAGGGCCGCAGCAGTGGCGGATTTAAGAAAAAAGGCCTAGTCAGCAATTTTTTCGAGGGGGCCCATTTTTGTGGTACACCGGAGCATTGCCCTGGGGTCTTTCTGCTGGAAGTGGGCCCTTATGCTGGAGGCCCAGTCAGCAATGTCTCTTTTGCTGCCCGTTAAATCCGCCACTAGGGTGCAGTAAACTGATCAATCTTTTTGAAGTTACATATCATTATAAACCATCGACATACAGAAATGGACTGGTGACTCCGTGGGAGAAACGCGAATGGCAATTAGAAAGAGAAAGGCCACGTGTCTCTTTCTGGTCTAATGTGATTGGTCTCGAATGTTTTCGACGGTTGGGACTCAGGTCTGTACGATCTGTCGATCTCTCTTGATGGCCTCTGCGTTTGTGCCATGCCCATGCCCACAGTGACATGTATTGACATGCGCAAGGCCCCCGAGTCATAAGCGACACTCGTGCAAGAGAAAGGGACAGGTTGCCCACCACTCTCTCCCTTCTCTTTCTAATTGCCATTCGCGTTTCCCCTACGGAGTCACCAGTCCATTTCTATATGTCGATGTTATAAACAGGCATGTCTCTAATTCTGTTACTATCTCCGCAGAAATCCAAACCTCTTTTAGCAAGAAACAAGGTTACATCAAGAAGTTGCATTAGGATTTCTTTCCATACTTCTCGCTCGTAGTGTATGGACCTAAATAATAAGTCAATCAAAGAATTTTCTGTTTTGAATTTCCTCTATTCTGCTTTTCACAGCGTATAACAATTTTTGTGCTAGACAATATTCTTATATTCAGGGCTTTTGTCGTGTACCTACTTCCACTTTTATGCAGCGGAATAGCCTTCAGGTGATGCCTAGGCTGATTTTTGAGTTTGTGCAAGTTTGCTGTGAATTCTGCACAGTAAACGAAAAAGGGCTTCCTTCGTTCTGCTCCACACCAACCAGCCTCTAAGCACAATATCACCATTCCTCAGCTTCTTCTTAAAAATAGAGGTCGGTAGCTCACTACCTATAAAATCTTTTGGAACACACTGAGGCAAACTTTCAAGGAGATAATAAAGGTAAGCGTCGAGAAGAAGAAGGTACTGTTTAATTATCATCGGCATTATCCTTGGAAGCTCTTTCTGAGAGATTAATACACTGGAACTTGGATTTCCCTCTGGTTTCGAGGATAGCTTCAGTAGCCTTCAGTGGTAAATCCAGACCGTCCAAACGTAAGCATTCAGTGGCGTGTGAACCGTTTCCAATTGGAATACATAATATTACCGCGCACTGCCGCTTTGTCGCTACGCTGCTGGTGTTTCAGGCTTGGGGCTCGAGCTCCACTCTCAGCCCGAAACCGCCGCGCCAAAAATTTTCGGAAGCAGTAAATCCAGATTCATTCAATCCAAGTTCCAGTGTACTGTCATCGTTATCGCCGATAGCGTGAGCAGTGGCTTCATCAAACCAAGAAGGTGTAGTCAAATTATCACTTTTATTATCCTTATAAGCTGTTTCTGAAAGAGTGAGACCGAAAGAGTAGACACTGGACAGTGTCTTTATGGCGTACCGAAAGACTTGATGTTGAAGAAAGCTGTGATAAAGCTTCAGCTTCAGAACTAGAAAACTTTAAAGTTATTTTAAAGGAAGTTGTCCTTTTGTAGCCTTTTTTTCGCGATCTATTGAGTTTGTGTTAACGATTGAATCTTGAGATGCTCTAAATTGAACAGTTTTTTGACTTGTATGTAGTGACTGGGATTGGGAGGGGGTTTGTGGCGATCCATTTTGGTTTAAGTTAGTTTTTGTAGGCGTGGCGTTGATGAAGTTAATAGGCGTATTTAACCTCTTATCAATTGAGTTGTTTTCAGGTAAGTTTTCCCTTTGGTAGAATGAGAGGTTACTAGTCGAATCTGTTTGAGAAAAAGTGGGGAGAGCGGCGGGCCAGTTTGTCAAATTATATGTTGGAATGGGTGGAAGGGGTGACTTTTTTGTATAGGATCTCGTGTTTTACGTCGTTGTAGAATAGGCCTTTAAATTCCATTATCTTTTATATTTCTTTGTGTTGAATGGACGCAGGCCAGTCTGTAGAATCTGCTTGGTGATTACCTTTGCAGTTTGCAAAAAGAAGATTTTCAGAGGTGCAATTTATGTGATCATGTTCTCCAGCGCACTTTTTACATCTAAAACTTTTGGCCCGGCAATGTTTAGCTATATGACCGAATCCTAGACAGGTAAAGCATCTTCGAACTTGCTTTACATAAGGTTCAATGTGTGATTTAACGTGGAGCAGAGATATCTTTTCGAGTTTTAGGTGCCCGTATAGTTTAACTTTTACCATTCTTGTGGGTGTAAGTTTAGGAGTTTGAACTTTATTAGTTTGATATTCCTTCTCGCGCAGCAAATTTTCAAGTTTAAAAATTCTTTTAACTTAGATTACAGGAATTTTTATCTACGGGTTTCTTTTGAGGTCATCAAGGATATCCTCTTCGCTTTCACGTGGGTCAACATTTTTGATTAGGTACATTGGGTAAACTTAAAAACCTGGGATAAAGGCTAATAGTTCAGGATAAGAGAACGTTTCTATGAAAGAATTTGCGTTCTGGAACGTTTCAGATCTGATTAGCATTTTGTAGTCTCCAAGACCTTGGAGGTTATGAAGTGAGCCTTGGATGTCAAGTATGCGTAGAATTTTCCCTATAGAGCTAATGTGTAAGTTGGCTATGTTTATACCAGAATCTTGATTTTTCCCCAGATTACCACTATGAACGGGCCATCGTGGAGTTCAGTGTATCTCTTTCTACTTTGGGATAGGGCTGATTCTATAACCGAGATGGGAATTTTTTGCCGTTGTTTAGATGGACGTTCTATGTTTTCAGAACCATTTCCGGGTTAGCTTGAGTTTAAAGTACTAATTGAATTCACTGAGTTCGGTTTGGGGTCATCGAATGCCTTTTTATTTTTAAATTGAGGGTCTAAAGGGTCAGTGCTTTCGTCGCACCACATGCTTGAGTTTTTATTCATTTTACTGGTCTTACTAGAAAGCTCAAAAGGGAACATACGTGAGAGAGAGAGGGGGCAGGGGGAGAGAGAGAGACGCAGGGAGACAGAGACAGTTGTGGAAGGGAAGGGGTTTTGGTATTTGAGGTTAGGTATCTGGAGGATATGAGGCTGCGAATCTTACAGTCTAACTTGTCACATCAATTTGAGGGCAGCGATTCCAATCAGACTTTGAGATCTCGACTTAATTCAATTTGTAAATAGCGGTTCAGAGCTCCGAATCATTCAGAACTGCGACGAATTTCAGATGCGTGCCATGAGCCACATGGCCGCTTTTCTTATATCGGTAATTTCGATCAGTTGGCTTTTCAGCCGCAGATTTTAAGCAAATAGCATAACTTTTACATTGAAAATTCCAAAATTTAACACTCCCTAAAGGATTCCGTCTTTTTTGCTTGAATGTCAAACCGGAAGTGTACTGCGTCCCTTCCATCACGTCCATCCAACTGCGTGGGCCAGCAGTTCTAGGAATAGGCCATTTTACCTTTCTTCTTCTTCTTCTTTAAGATTATTGTTATTCTTATTACTCATTTCTCCCTCTACGGTCACTATTATGGGAAAGTGATCCAAATCTATATAATTCCCTACCTCTAGTTTCTTAACCTTCTCCCTTACCTCGTCGTCCACTACCACATAATAAATTCCCCTTCCCCTCTTTCCTCCTGAACGTGTATATTCCCCTTACTTCCGTTTAGGATAAACCACCCCATCTCCCCTAAGCTCTTCAACAATTTCTTTCCCTCCCCATTCAGTATCTTGTCTTTGGATTTCCTTCCTCGCTCTCCAGCCCATTCCCTTCCTCCTCTATCTCCTGTTCTCGCATTAAAATCTCCTCCGATTATAAGCCTAATCTCTTGCTTATTTTCTTCCATCAGTTCTCTCATCTCCTCTGATTCCTCATGCTTATCACCGTTCACATAGACCCTCACTATTTTCCACCTCTGTCCTCCCATATTTATCTCTTCTACTATTAATCCTCCTTTGTGTTCTTTCATCTCCTTTTTATTCTTCTCTGTTATACATTCGTTCCTTACTCCCATCACCATTCCTCCCATTGCTCTGCCTTTTTTATTCTTCCTCTTTCCTTTTTGAACTTGCCATTTGTAACCTATTGGTAATCTTCCCATTACTCTTTGCCATCCCTTTTCATCTAGCCACGTCTCCATCATTACTACTACATACCATTGTGTAAAATTTCTCATAAACTCCCTATCCTTTCTTTCTAAGCCTGCTATATTCCAGTAGCATATCCTCCAATCTTCCCTACTTTCGTTTCTCGTCTCTTTTTGTTTCCTACTATTTCTCATTTCTTTATCTCCCGTTCCTTTCTCTCCTAGTTTCCCGATACCTTTTTTTTTACTAACTCTCTTCCCGTTCCTCGTCCCAATTCCACCACACATCTTCTATCTATATTCTCCCATACTTAACCCATGTTCTTCTTCCCTTTTTTCTTTCCTCTTCCGATATTTTTCTTAACTGATACTGCATATTTCTTTCTACCCATGTCAAATCATCCTCTCTTCTCTCCGAGCTTCCATATAGCACCCTCTTCTTTGTCATTACTTCCCTCTTATGTTGCCATTTTCTAGTTTCACCAGTACCATTCTCTCCCCTCTTCGCTCTTCCCTTCCTACACTTCGCACTTCCTCTATCTCTACCTTAGCATCAATACTTTTTAGTACTCCTTCCATCAGTTCCTTCCCTTCTAATCTTAGACCCTTTATCACTATGTTTCTTTTTCTTTCTTCTCTGACATTCTTTTCTATTCTTTGTTCTATTTTTCTCAGCCTTTCCTTCTCCTTATTCCTACTCTCCCCGCCTCCAAACTCACGGTTTGAACTTTCTATTTTTTTTATTCTACCTTCCAACTCCTCTACCTTTTTATTCGGCTCTTTCTTCTTTTCTAGTCTTTGTTCCAGCGTCTGCATCATTTTCTCTAGCTTTTCACTAATTTCTTCCCATTTCCTCATTTCTTTCCTAAGTTCGGCCATTTCCTGCCTAATTTCTTTCCTTATTTCCTCTACCCTTTTCTCCTGCTTTTCTTTATATATCCCCATTACTTCTATTATCATTTTACGCATGTCATCTAGCTGTAAATTTTCTTTTTCTATTTGTCCTTTATGTTCAACTTTTTCTTCGCCTTTCCCCTTATCCTCCCCCCCTCCCTCCATGTTGGTCTTTTCACTGTGGTTTTCTGTACATTTTCGGATTTTTTAGGGTGGATCCTGCTTCCACTTTATCTTCACTACTTCCTCTCCCCGCCCTATACCTTTTCCTATTTACGAATGGCTCTATTGAGCCAAAACCCTCCACCCTCAATCTCTCCCTTTCTACCGTTTTTTCTGTACTGCCCTCTCTTTTTTGTCTCACGTTTCGGCGTACAGAATACGTCTGTCCGTAATGCCATACGTAACTTTCGTTAATTATATCTTCACGGCGCTACCCCACCCTGCTACCGTACCGTCTAGGTGCAGTCCCATGTGGGCAGAAAACGTCGGCGTAAAGCAGAAACTCATGAGAGTGAGAGAGACAAATAGATCTGACCGTCTCTTACACTCTCATTAGTTTCTGCTTTACGCCGACGTTTTTTGCCCACATGGGACTGCATCACTGCATCTTCTTCCGTCCTTCTCTCTACCTTTCCCTACCTGTCGCCGCTACTCGGCTGCACTCCCCACCCTGCTCCTCACGCCAAGCAAACTAACCTCCCAGGGTATACCCAAAACAGTCTCATGGTGGACTCCCATAGCAGATGAAAGTAGGGTACTATATTAGACAGGAATATGCAACCGCCATATTGGTTCCTGGACAGTTTGCGGGAAACAATGCGATAAGCATGTCGTGTATTTTAGTTAAAATTAGGTTTAGAATATAATAAAAATGGTCTGCTGTAGTGCTCCGTTTTTCAAAAATAGAAACGAAGATGGATTTAAACTTTATCGTTTTCCACTAGTACAAAGAGAAAGACTTTCAATATGGATTTAAATTGTAGACGGGACAAATGAGCCGCTGATAATAAAAAGTGGAAATATCTCGTAGGTGAGTAAAACGCAGTTATAAAAACTTGCCTAAAAAAATTGTATATAATTTTACGCCT
>CAKNYM010031671.1:10447-23714 GCA_932195095.1 Andricus curvator
ATAGCCTAGTATATAGTTTTTTTAACTCTATCAATCATAGATTTCAGCAGATGCAGCTTACGATCCTTTGCGTCCTGGTTATTTGGAACAATCACTACCCACATTACCATCCTCAGCTAAGACATCAACTTCTGAGAAAAAGGTGGAGTCTAAAAACGATTGAATATTTAAAAAATATTCGAAATTTGTGAAAGGAAAATTAATAATAATTTTTCTAAATGTCATGCATGTAAGATTTGATACCTAATATAAGAGTATTAAATAAAAATGTTTAATCTTTTACTTTAATGGTTGTATTATTCATTATGTTTACATTGTATTTGTTTTGCAAAACATGCACAATACTTTCAGGTATAAAAAACTATAAATTGATCCTCCAAATCAACAACAATTCTTGAACCAAATCTTTTATAAACTTTTTGAATCTGCGAAACGGCATACATTCTTTCTTTAGTAAGTACCCACAGATAAATTATTGATTGGTGTCTATTCTCTTCAAGATGCACCTTCTACAAAATTTGTTTCTGAAATGTGTCCTTAGTTATATGGTGAAATGAAATCACCAGAAACTCTCTTTTTTCTTATATTAACCTAATTTTATTTATTGCTAATACACACGCAGTAGATAGGTTTAAAATATAACATTTAAGTATGTAGAAAAGATGACATTTATTTTTAGACAAATATTGTCACAAATACATTTTTCTCAGGAAGATATTTTAGTGCTCATATTCAAATTCAAAATGATTGTAAGGTCCTCCAAGGTAGTGAGAGTAAAGTTTCTTTTTCTTAACTGCTTCCTCCATCTTTTCAAATTTATCCTCCTCTTGTGTGTTCTCGGATGCTTCCTCAAAGACTTTCATGATTCTACCAGGCAAGAATACAGAAAACTGATTGTCCAATTCAACTACAATCCTATTACCATACTTTGTTCGTACTTTTCGAATCTTGAACACAGCATACTTCTTCTTTACAGTCAGTTCCGATAGTTTTTTTGTAGGTAGGACCCCATCCATTCGACCAACTGCGTTAATCTTTTTAAGATCCATCTTCTCTAAAGGCTTATTTAACTTTTTTCACAAGACGTTTGCACTGCATTTGTTGAATGAAACCACTGTAACCTGTCGCTGCTCTTATAGTCCATTATCCTACTCTTTAAACATTACCCCACTCGTTGCATGCGCACAAATCTTCTAGATGCTTCAAGAAAATCAAACTGTTGAGTTATAGTATTGGCACTCAGTATAAGTAATTACTGTAAAATTTAATTGTTAATAACATTATTATTTATTATGTAGCAACATTTATCAATAATAATCATAAAAGTAATAGTTAAAAATTTGAAAAAATTGTGTATTTAACATGACTAATGGTTAACTAGTGGATAGGTTTAAAAGTAATGAACACTTTTATTACCGTTAGTTATTTTTTTAATCATTAAAGAAAAAAGACCTAACCTATTTTCACAAAGTAAAATCTTAACCTAATTTGATAAAAGAAAAATTATGAAAACAGGAATTCGCACTTATTATAAAAGTCTTTGAGCGTTGTATTTTTCAAACAAGTGTCTGTAGTATCTACACCTTTATTCACATCATCAGCATCATCGTCGTCAGCACTTCTTCCAGCATAAACCCTGATGGTTGGCTGATCCGGAGGAGTCAAGAACCAGGTCTTGAGCGTCTGGACATTTCGGACAGCGCAGTTGTGATTCCAGAACTGGGTATGATGATTACACGTGACGGAAACTGCATTGTGTAATTTCTTTAGAGAAGGACAGCCCAAATCTTGCAAATTGCGTACATTCAGCCCAAACTCGTCAAACCATTTCTTCTTTTCAAGTCCTTTGACGTAAATAGTACAAGCACCAAGTAGTATATCTTGAAGTATAGGTCTTACTTCCTCGTAGGGTATGTCACCAGAAGTCCACCCGATACCGTGATAATTGCGCGTCAGCCACAAATTTTCGCTCTTGTATCGAGCAGGCAGAGAGTTCCAATAGCAGGGAGGTTCAAAGAGGTAGACTAGAGGTTGAGCCTCTTCCTGGAGGGGAACTATAGCCAATTCCTTGAAGATGAACTGGTTGTTGGGCTTCTTGAAGCCTTGAACGTCTACAATGAACTCCATTTCGACGAAAATTGAATTCTCTTACTAAAATCATCTACTTTATACCTTTTCTCCCCACAACCACTAACATTACTCCCACCACTATCATCGTAAATCAACTTATTCACACTACCGCTCAGTGGCTGGTACTGAATCATACGGTCATGCATAATTAGACAGTAGGCTGCAGTTTCAGCGGGAAAATTGTCTGCAGATTCAAATTCCAAACGAACGTCCACTCATTTTGTTTTGAGCAATCAATGACACTGAGAGGAGCGTATTCTTTAAAATCACTTTTCTTCAACATTGGTTCAGGCTCTTTACCATAGTAGGCTGCCTGAAAGTTTGCATACATCTCATACAGTAGTGCAAACTGATTATCGCCAAAGTCCAGATTTAAATTACCATACGGATAGTACTGTGAATTGAGGAATAACTTGACATTGGTTATATTGCAGTGATCGAAGCGATTAGCATATCTGGCTAGCCTATCCTTTCTACCTGTCTGGAAACCCAGTATAACGTAACGTGGTTTTTCCAACTGAGTTGATGTTTTCACAGTCCATATATGTCTTGAGGTGGTGGGAAGCATGGGGTATTCATACAATTCCCATGAGCGAAAACTCATAGTTGTGAGAAAATCTTTTCCAATAACGTTCAGCAAATTTATCTTTTGCTCATCCGAAGCTATTACATATGGTATCATGCACTCTACTTTATGAATTGAGATCTTGAATTGCTCTTCGTTTACTGGCGCTTGTCGTGCTTGAACAACAGCATTTAAGTCACTGCGTGATCTTGTCAGGATAAGTTCATGCTTTGCATTAACAACGATCTTTCGATAGTCTTCAGCAAATCCTAGGATCATACTGAGTGGTATAGTGACATCAAAGTATCCATCATCATTGGAAAGACGTTTTGTTTCTTCCGGCATGTCAAGCCACCCGGCATTCTCTATAAAATAACTTTGTCCAGGAGCAAGTGAGATGTAGCCCTTTATGGTGCTAGTGAGACCGACGTTCTTGCAGCGATCAATCTCAATACCATTGAGTTCACAGCGAACTTCATCAAACAGATAGCAGATGGCATTGCTCACTAGTGATGTACTAGCAACAGCTGTAACTCCATCAGGCCTTTTTAGTCTTCCATACACATGCAGTGAACACTTGCTGGGTAGTACACACAAATCTTGATGCTGGACAGCAATTCGAATTTCATCACTGTTGTTGAATGATGATGATGCATAAGGCTGATGTGCATGAATCTCATAGTGAGCTATAGACTCATCAAATCTCACTGGTGCTTGAATGTTTAGTATTTCTTCCATTTTTATTGCAACAAAAAGAGATGATCAATATCTTGAATGGACGTTTCAGTTTATTTTTCCACGTGGTTTGATCTTCAGACCAAGCTGTTCCAGAAAGAGCACATTCTGAGGTGTTAGCTCCTTGCGTGCTGCTTGAGAACTGGTTTGCATTCGACATGTTGACGCTCTTATATAGACTCCTTTGGGATTGTACACTATACCCATTATGATGATGATTTGACATGTAGTCGTATTGTTATCACCTCTCCTCGGAAATTCCCCAAGTCACCGTCCTGATCAACTATGCGGAGCTGAATTTGATGTATTGTCTTCACGGCGATTGGAAGGTAAATGACGTGTGACGGCACTTCAACGATCTTATATCCTGGTGGTACAACAGGAAAGAATTCATGAATCGTATGTACTTTGCGATTATTTATGTAAGCTCCAGTAGTGATATTACACTCAACTCGCAGAGCATTCACTTTGAGAATACCCACATGTAGATCAGAAGTATGAGTCTTATTGGCTTCGAAAAAACACGTGGAGCGAATCCCAAAAATCGTGCAATAGAATCGTGAGGTTGAAAGTTCACTTTGCGATCACACTTGATCTCGCTGCGCAATGTGTTATTATTTGGCTTGATGTTTATTGTAATTCCATCAATTGCTAGAGCTTTCTGGACATAACTCTCAATGTGTTCAATCTCATAGCTGCCAGTAGGTATGGTCACTACTCGATCACCAACATAGATTTTATTCTTTCCAGTGTCAACGTTAGGAATCGCATTAAATGTGAGCATTTCAACGAGTCCAAGTACATAGTTCTTATGAGGAGAGAGTTCTATTGGTGGAAAATACTCTGAGTCTAGTACAGAAGAGTTTCCTGTTATCGTGAGAGTAAATGATTCTTCCATGATGGTGCTTTTCTCTGTACTGACTCTAGTCCGTTCATTACATGTTCTTATATAGACAGTATTTGTCTTTTATATGTAGTTGTCCAGATAGAAATTTTAAGCACAAGTGTCCACATTCAACACTGTCATAGTCCTGATATCTGTCATGATTGTCTTTATCACGCTACCAACACCTAGGTGATCTACGAGATCCAAAGGTGGATGAAGATTACCGAAACTGTCAAAGTATAGGACTTGATCACCGATCTTTCTATAACTTACCCAGCGGGTACCAGGGCCGTGGCTATCATCAAGATTAACAATAGCTGACTCAATGTGGTGGGGTCCCTTTACTGGTAGTTGATTGCGCATAAATACTCCACGAAAATGTGGAATCTTTAGAGCTTTAGCATACTTGAACAGATCCGTATTAGTGAGTGCATGGTGAGGTAGCTTCACGGCAAGTTTTTTGACCCTGGTCTTAGACGAAGTCCCTGTCCTTTTCGGTGAGGTTTCATATGAAGACCTAATCCTTTTCTATAGGGTTTTAGGTGTAAACCTTTTCCTAGAGCAATAGCCTCCATTGCATTGTTATGACGTTGAGCTTCTGCCAGTTGTTGCTTGGCTGCGCTAGCATCATTTACCGCCTTAGCTACACCTGCTGCTCCACCAGTGAGAGCTCCAAGTGCACTAAGTCGAGCAAGAATTGGAATCAGTGGCAAAACACCACCGACTTTCGAAGGGATTGGTAGAACACGTGGATTTTGCACTTGATGTTTATCGCCTGCTCCTTTGACGGCTTTCTGTGCCCCTCTGATTGCAGGTTTGATGGCCACTTTTGCATCACTACTTCTTTTCATTGCTTTCTTAGCCGCATTCACAACCTTTCTGAATGCTATCAGTTTATTTCTTGCAGCTGGTTTCTTTTTCACACTAGGTTTCCTCTTCTTTGAACTGGGTTTCTTCGTCAGCCCCATACCGAGTTTCGCTTTGGCATTCCTGACGTTAGTTATTGCTAGTGCTGCCGCTTTCTCGCCAATTCCAGCGTCTTTAGCAAAAACGCGCTTCCAGGCTTTACTAGCTAGTACACGATCTGCAGCGTTTCTCACTTCAACGTTTTCACGATTTCGCGAGTATGCAATGTCGTGTTCTTTACACGCAGCGTCTAGAGGATTGGTACCGGGATCACCTCTAGCAAGTCGTTCGGCCAACTTAGTATCTGGACCACAGTATTGGTAGCCAGGCAAGTGCAACTCAAACGGCAAGTTGTTAATGACTTTGTTGACCAATCCTTTACCTCGATGATGACGGCGTGATACTTTGTTCACTTTATGGTGCACAATCATTCTTCACTGAATGGAGGTTAGCACGCCACTGACCAGGAAGCTATATAAGCGCTGTATTTATAGCTTTCACAGCAGTTGATATCAAGATGCGGTTCAAGACACAACCTATTAAACTTTCGGTTTTTAATATTGATACCCTCGTCCAATCAAAAAAAAAGTATAGGGTGAAACGACATGTTAGCCTTCTACCAGACAGCATTCGCGCAGTGTTTTGTGGACCATCAAATTGCGGCAAGACAAATGCATTAATTGCCCTAATCTTACACCCAAACGGATTGAAATTTGAAAGTGTCTACGTCTACTCGAAATCCCTCAAACAACTAAAGTACAAATTCTTGGAACGGGTGTTGAATGATGTAGATGGAGTTGAGTACTTTCCCTTCAGTGAGCATGAAGAAGTAATACCACCAAGTGAAGCTCAACCAGATTCGGTAATTGTATTTGATGATGTTGCCTGTGAGAAACAGGACAATATTCTAGCCTTTTTCTGTATGGGCAGACACGCTCATGTTGACAGTTTTTACTTATGTCAAACTTACGCTCGAATACCTAAACATCTGGTTCGAGATAACGTCAATCTATTGATACTTTTTAAGCAGGATGAGAAGAATTTAAGACATGTGTATGACGATCATGTGAACACTGATATGAGTTATTTACAATTTAAAGACTTATGTGCAACATGTTGGAATACTGACAAGTATGGATTTGTTGTCATTGATAAGGATAGTGAGCTCAATAAGGGAAGATACAGAAAAGGTTTTGACTGTTTTATCTCTCTATAAATATATGTCATGTAGTGGAAATGATGTCATTATAAATTGACACATCAAAACGTCAACATGTAAAAGTTTCACAAAGAGAAGGAGGTGCTCCGTCAAATTGCTAAAGCTAGTGAGGCGATTCGGCGTAAACATCGAATGCTCAAAATGGGTAAAGAAGCCACTGAAAAGATAATGAGTGAAACGTTCAAGCCAATCGTCATGCCATTGCAGAAACTGGTTGATATATCGAATCCATCAGTCAAGAAGGAAGTTCAACAAAATGAGCTTGTAAAGAAAAAAGATCAGGAGGATGAGCAGGAGGAAGGGGAGGATGAGTGGGAAGAGGACGACGATAATGCTTCCTTTATGACTGCTGATGGTGAAGGAGAGCAAGATACAACTGTGCGTCAAGAAGATGTAGTGCCTGAGCCTGCTGATAATTACGAGTATTTAACAAACAAATTCCTCAGGATTCTGCAACAAAATAGGAAGCAGTATTTGGATATGGTTTATGGTGTGTGTAAACTCAATGATGGCAGTCTTTTCATTGGTGACAAACCCATTAGTTTTGAGGCACAATATATCAATGTTGGTGGTAAACAGTATCTGAAAACTGTTGGTCTGCTTGAACTTTTGTTTAAACAAAATCCAGAAGAATCCCACATAAGCACTGACGATCGAAACAATTATAAGGAAATTTTGATTGCTACAAATGCACACAAGAAGCGATACAGTTCCAGTGAATCCATTCGCACCAGCAACAATAATAAGTACAAGAACTTTATTTCAAAATTGTTCAACGTATCACGCAGACGATCATCCAAAGGTGGAGGTTCCCTGCCACAGTATATGGTAGCAAGAAAAAATGTTAGGACTGACTATGTCTACTGGGACGACCCTAACGAACTAGTTGATCGTCTTCGTCTACTCCTAGCGTCTCAGGCAGCAGGCAACCCGAGTCACAACAATGAAATCATATCAATCATTGAGGAACTGCGGGAAGCTGGAATCATATATTAGGAGGGTACTCATAACGCTTTTGTTAGTATTACGATGAGTATCGACGTGTTTGGACGTCACCTGGATCGAACCGCTGCAGGAAGCCGTGGGCCGCCTGGTGTTGGATTCAAGATTACCTCTGACGGTCATTACGACGTAGATGGCAAGAGAGTTTGTAACGTTAGTGAGGCCAAAGAACAATACGACGCAGTCAATTTGGGACTTGTACAGCGTATTGTACAAAACGAGATACGTACTGTGTATCAAGTCACATCATCTATGCGGACAGAGATTGACAATAATAGTTTGATGATACGTTTACTCGGAGAATCAATCAACGAAAAACTTAAAAATCTGCAGATTGACACCCAACAAGATTTGTCAGTCCGTAACACTGAACTCATTGCCCAGTTGAACGCTCGATTAAACGCTCTCGAGAATGGATAAGGAGAAATTGGCAGTAGTCACAGAACTGCATAAACCTGCTAGAAAGAATTATCCACGTCGTCGCGTGCAGACACGTGGTATAGACGAGACGTGGCAGGCAGATTTAGTTGAAATGCTACCCTATGCCCGTGAGAATAATGGCTACAAGTATTTACTCACCGTTATAGATATTTTCTCCAAGTACGCCTGGGCGGTTCCTGTTGAAAGCGAGAGTGGACCAGATGTCACTTCAGCAATGCAATCTATACTTGAGCAGCATCGTGTACCAAAAAACTTACACACCGATGAAGGTAAAGAATTTTATAATTCACATTTTAAAGAACTTACACAACGATATGGTATCAATCTCTACTCAACGCATAGTAATCTAAAGGCGTCAATCTGTGAAAGATTTAATCGCACGCTCAAGAACAAGATGTGGCCACAATTTAGCTTAAGACGTAACTATAAGTGGACAGAAATTTTGCCTACTCTCATCTTCAAGTATAACAATACCAAACATCGATCAATCGGTATGAAGCCAAAAGATATCACTACCGAGGATGAAGAGGAGCTGATGCAACGCTTAAAAAAACTGCGAAATATACCGAGGAGAAGACCAAAGTTCAAAGTTGGTGACAAAGTTCGAATCAGCAAGCACAAGCACGTTTTTGAGAAAGGATACACTCCCAACTGGACAACAGAGATATTCACTGTGGATCGAGTTATGCTTACGAATCCAGTGACGTACAGGCTCAAAGACTATCAAGAACAATCCGTTTCTGGTGGATTTTATGAGCAAGAACTTCTCAAAGTTAAACATTCAGACGTATACCTTGTGGAAAAAGTAATCAAGAAACGCGGTAACAAAATATTTGTAATGTGGTTAGGTTCTGACAGTTCTCACAACAGCTGGGTAGATAAATCAGATATGTAATCAACTTTGTGCAATGTTGAATCAACTCTGTGCAATGTCAAATCAATGACGAATCAATGTTGAACCAACGATGAATCAATGTTGAACCAACGTTGAACCAACGTTGAACCAATGATGAATCAACAGCGATTGAATGTTAAACTAAATTATGAGATTTATAATACTAAGTCTACGCTTGTGCTAACTAGATGTAAGATTTTTGATAAATAAAAAAGCAATTCATATACATATATCATGTTTTTATTCAGTATAACCCTTACACCTACTATATTTACAATTATTTACAACTTAAACCTAATCTTTTACCAGAAGATCTTGCAATTCTTCGTCACTATCACTCAAGACATCATCGACATCCATTGCACTGATTCTATAATGCCCCCATGCGAGGGTGTCTGTACTATTTGGGAGAAAGTATCGCTTATCGTCAATAGTTATCTTGTTCAATAGTTTCGACATTGTGTAGTCTTGACCTGATTACATATTGCGTTCTAGATTGGATACTCCAATTTCGCAAGCATTCGGTGTAATCATCAAAGGTAATACTTTTTTTTACAACAGCTGCTTTTACGCCTTTGGCTTTTTTAACAAAGTCCTCACCATTGACACGGATACTATACATCTTACTTCGCAAACCAACAAATTCTGTAATTATTTCACCATTACATTTATCTTTCATCAAACCCAAAACTTTCTTGTTTTCTTGCGGCATTCCAAAAATATTGTCCCGAGGGTAATCTGAAGTGTCGAATTGTTGAGTATTCTTTTCCATATCTTCTTTCATGTCAGCATAAATGTCCTGACACTTCACTTCATATATTAAACTATCCGTGTCAGTGTACAAGAGTTTGCAGTTGTTACGATATTTTTTACGCATGTAACCGTAGTGAAAATCATAAATTAGGATTTTAGACACATCCAGCACTGTCAGACCCACATAGATTGGCTTATTAAACAAAACTTCTGTCTTTCTTAACTCTATAGCCATGAGATTTTCACTGAAAATGGCTCGGCTGTGGAAGTGCGGTTTAGCTATGAGGGCTTCTGCTCCAAACCTACCCTCCCATTTTGCCACGAGTTTCACGTTTACATGCTTTCACACATTCTCCATTGTCTTACCGTAAACTGCATTATTCATCAATTTGTACAAGTTCTTTTCGAATTCATTTTTAGCTTGTGCTCTCTTTTCAGTATTGAAATCTATGTAACTCTTGAGCCATGTTGACTGATTGAATTTAAGTACTCTGTGAATTTTGATTAATACCAGACCGTTTGCAAGAGCATCCTTGAGAGCTCGGTAATGGAGAAAGTACTTATGTTTCAGTAGGAGGGTAGTTAGAAGCTTCTCCTGGTTGGAACCCGGTGGTTTCGAGTGTTCTGGACAGAACGGTAAATCATTATGCTCATCGTGAAGCTCGGGTGGATAGTACAAATCAACTTCTAGAATATAACCAATGGGTGAATCATTTGGAATATTGAAATCAAAATTTTCCAAATTTGTAACCCACTCAAAACCACCGTAAGGAAGGGGTTGTCCCATTGCCCAACCATAAAGGATGTTTGCGTCGACATATACAATGTAGATGATCTCACCTCTTTCATTGAAAACTTTCATATACTTGTTGTTGGCAATGGTGTATCGGTTGGAGCATTGACTTACTCCACCCTTTTTACCATTCTCAATCATCAGTAGCATATCAACGTCAGTGAAGAGTTCCAATCTTACCCCTGTATATTTGTGCATGGCGTCCCATGTGAAGCCAGGAGTCGTGTAGTAATGTGCTGGATCGAGACCGTAAGCCATGAGACACTGTTCTCGGAAATTTTCAAAGACATCAGCCAAGAACAACACATCAGTCTTCATGTATAATTGTACATATTCGCCGAGAGTTTTAACACTGAATGCACACCATACCTGTTGTGCATGTTCGTAGTCCTCATCAGATATTGATGAGTCATTGAGGGTACTGTGAAACTTTTCTTTTGGTGGAAGCTGGTTTTCTTTCAATCTCACCCTCGAGTCCAGGTATTCGTAGGGGAGAACACCTTTCCTCGTTAGAAGTTCAACTTTCTCACTCTCCATTCCAGAAAACATTGCACTCACAATTTTATACTCAGTGAGATACGATGCTAACTTTTCCAAGGATGATGCCATGAATCTGAATGAGTCGATGAATCGGAATTTTCTCTGTGTTCCCTTAACATATTTGGTAAAAGACATGTATTTTTCCTTATTTAATGCCAGAACTTTAACTTTTCCTTCAAATTGAGTAGCAATATCGCGGATGATAAAGTGAGCATCATACCCACTCAAGTTGTGGAACACAACAGGTATGATGTTGGCATCTTGGTAAGCTAGATTACAGTGTTCATGTGCGGGACCTCGATATTTTCCTGTCACGTGACAGAGATCGCGAGCCTTCTTCATCGGTGGATGTAGAGCTTTCTGACAGATGTGACAAGTAGTGGCTTCAAAGAAAGTTTCCTGTTGCCTTGGTGTTAGTTTCTGCATCGGAACTGGAGATGCCAGTGTTTTCTCACATTTATTTGCAATTAACTGTAACTCTAGAGCAAACCACTTTGCTGGTTCCACACCTTCAGGACATGAGTTGTAGAATGATAGTGAATCATTGTAACTGCACTTGAACAACTACCCAATGTCAAAAACTTCATGTTTCTGGAATACTTTAGTGTTTGTCGTCTGTTTTTGTACGTCTCCACTTGGTATTAATAGGGACTCACAGTCGGCATAGATAATGAATGATACTTTTTCTCTATGCTTGAAATTTTTGAATTCAATAATATTTCTACTAGGTTTTGGTAGGATTATTTTACAATTATTCACTTTTTTACAATCTTCCCTATGAGCTACCAACGTCTCTATTTTTGAAAAGTAGTGCAAGCATCGTTCACAGATATGTTTTCTTCCATCATGTTTTGATAGCTGGCAGCTAACTAATCGAGAAAGATCTTTGACCCATACATATGTAGTGGAAGTTGAAAGAATACGATTTAACATGCGCTAAACTCATCGGGAATTTATCAGCAGGTGGGTCAATCAAACCTAAATTAAAAAAAGAATTATGTTTTTAATAGAGCAGTTTCGTAATCTAAAGTTTTTATTTCATCTTTTCCGAACCTTAATATTTTAAATATATGAACATCATGTATAGAAAAATCAGCTGAGCAATTCCATGTCAGATCATCGGAAGAATTTCAAATATTGTTAGTCATTTTTATGAAAATTTTAGAATTTGTTCCCTCAGGTGTTGAAAGAAAAAATCACAAAATAATTTTTGAAAAAATCAAAAAACTTAGAAGATATTCAAAATTGAAAATTTTGGTCCTGTTTTTCTCAACTTTTCATAGCATTGGTGATTTTAGCGATATTAGGGTCTACTTTTTGTAAATTGTTCGTTGCCAACAGCCATACCATGCTGAAAAACCCAGTTCTCGTCGGATCACTGAAGTTAAGCAGCGTTGGGCGCGGTTAGTACTTGGATGGGTGACCATTCGAGAATACTGCATGCTGTTGGCACATCGTGGGTGTGGTGAGCCCACACTTGTAGTTATTTACTACAAGAAACTATCCACCTAGAAACACTACCCGAATCGGGTAGTGTCACGCCTACCCTGAAAGGGAAATGGCTTAATGGTATACATTCGTAATAGGACGCAGCTTCGAAAATATATTTTTGGAAAAAAAAATTTCAAAAATTTCTTTGATTTTTCAAAAACTAATTTTGAATCTGAATTTCTGAGAAAAAAAAAACACTTTTTATATTCTTCATTTTTGTATGTAGATGGCTTCCAATGTCCTCTACAAGTCCTGTAAATATCAAAATGGGATCTCCCTTAGTTTTCGAGAAATATTAAAAAACTCACGCCAAAACCACGAAGAAATAGTGAATAGACTATTCCTTCGTGGCCGAAAGGACATGGTAAGCTATCTATATATAAAAAATGAAGAAAATGAAAAGTGTTTTTTTTTCAGAAATTCAGTTTCAAAATTAGTTTTTGAAAAATCCAAGAAGTTTCTGAAATTTTTCTCTTCAGAAAATATTTTTCCAATACTGCATCCTATTACGAATAATTTATAAAAAATAGACCTTAATATCACTAAAATCACAAAAGTTATGAAAGTTTAAGAAAAAAGGACCAAAATTTTCAATTCTGAATATCTCCTAAGCTTTTTTATTTAAAAAAAAATTATTATTTTGGGGTTTTCCTTTCAACACCTAAGAGAACGGATTCGAGAATTTTTATAAAAATGAATAACAATAGCTGAAATTCTTCAGATGATTTGACATGGAATTGCTTAGCTTCAAAAGGTAACGATGAATTGTTGCATAGATATATTTCGTTTCTTAAATTTTATATCAGAAAATGTATATCATATTTTATTACAATTGGAATGTTTGTTCATTTTTAGGTGGCTTTTAAAAAGACCCCGCACCAAATGTACAGAAAAAAGCCTTATGATAAAAA
>CAKNYM010031672.1:0-10986 GCA_932195095.1 Andricus curvator
AAAAAAGATCTTATAACACTTTTAGATTGACGCTATATCCAAAAAATACGGTACTTTGAAGATACCTAAACATTTTCGAAGTGGAAAAATTACTGATTGAGAACGTTCACAAAAAATATAAAGGAACTTCTTATTATGTTTCACGGGGACGATTAGAAAAAAATGTAATTTATGAGGCAAAAATAAAAAAAGTAGTTCTAGTGCATGACATTGCAATCATCAAAAATTGGGGTCAAAAAAGATGTGCGACATTGTGTCTTGTGCATTGCGTAAAACTGTATGATTTGTAAAATTGGTTAAAAAATATGTAAAGCTGTCACAGACAATTTTTTGTTTCTTGAGGAGGAACTTTTATTCATTAGCACTAAAGAAGGAAAGGATTAAAAATGTGTGTGGAGGTGACATACGAGTACCTTATTTATAGGTTTCACTATCTTATTGCCTCTTTATAGTTTCATCAGAGTTGAAAATATTACGCAACCTTTTACTTTTACTAAACTTTTATATTGATCAGATTTAAATTCTTTAATATTGTTCTAATTAATATATTCAGCTCTAAGTAAATTGATATATTTTTACTAATTGTAAATAATTTTAAATTTTTCACCATCGAATTATTAGCTATTTCTGCTACTTGAAGCAGTAATTTTTACTTATTTTTAGTTATTTACCTTTACTCAAATTAAGTTCGTAATTTTTCTCAAGTAATTAGTAAAATTTCACCAGCACAACGAGTTTCTTAATTGTTTTAAAATCTCAAATAATATGAAAAAAGTCGAAAATTAACAAAATAGCGCCCGTTTTCCTGAAAATGATTTTTTTTTAATATGCATGAAACGAAAAAAGGCCAAAAGTAAAATTACCATATGCGCATACTTCTATAAAAAATTCATATCTATTGTTCTATATTTTCGAAATTCATTTTTAAATAACTTTGCTCGCTTCATATTTTATTCCCTTTGTTAGGGAGCATCCATTAATTACATAAGGCTTTTTTGAGGGGAAGGGGGTTCGAATACTCTTACAAATCCTTACAGAGAGGGGTGTTCAAAGAATTTATGACGTAAGTTTCCTCTATCTAATTACTTTCTCTTAAATATGCTACTCGAACCCTGCTTTGACTGTTGAAATTACTTTTTTTTTTTCAAAAGTCTAACCTTCTTGAAATCTATGACATCCCTTTAAAATTCATTAAAATCTTTTAAACCCATGGGGATCTTTCCGAACCTCTTGAAATCACTTAAAATATTTTACAATCTTTTAAAATCCATTAAAATTTCTCGAAATCCCTACAAATCGTTTACATTGTTCTAAAATCCTTTGAAATTTGGTTAAATCTTTTAAAATCTGTTAAAATTATCGTAAGCCATTTAAATCTATTAAGATTCGTTAAAAGCCCTTGCAGTCCTCTGAAATATTTAGATTTTTTATGAAAACCCTTCAAATCTTCGAAATCCCACCATAAAAATTCGTGAAAATACTTTAATTCAAATTCAGTGACTTTACATAGAAACGCTGGTGTTGAATTTGTTGTAGCTCAAATGTCACATAGCAAGATGGTGTACCCTGTAACTGATCATAGAAATAATCAGAAATAATATTGGTCAAACCCCTATCCCTGCATCTCTCTGATTCTTCTTCTGTTATCAGTCACAGAAATAATTTCAGTTTTACCTCTCACCTTTTCCAATTCTTTAATATTTTTGCCGACAATCTAGGCTCTATCCTTAAAATACGCTTTTTAAAAAAAACCAGTAAAAAGAAAATTGTCGGTACCGGTAATTTTTTTTACCGATACCGACAATTTTTTTACCGGCACCGACTTTGTATATACACATCCTAACATTGAGCGCAATTGGCAGGGAGTTAAATATTTGTATTATACCGCTTATCAATGCGACAGCACATCTTTTGATAACTTGAAAATTGTGGCATGAAGGGGAGCGAATATTTATGAGAAAAATTTTATTTATAAGTCTGTGAATAAATAATGGCTCGCCCTACGGAAAAATGTCACGAAAGTAAAAAGTTTTATCTTGTACCAGAGATTATTAAAAATATTTGAGGAAATTCTATTTTCTTGATCAGGCGGAGTTCTTTTTTCGATTTTAACCATTTTTTCGGTTTTATAGTTTCCTTATTTTCTATCGAAAATTGCAATTATTTAGCAAGTTTGGTAACAAATATTTGCCTTGAATGAACATCAGCTCGAATAGATATGCAATGAAGTGCATGAAGAAGGTTATTTTAATTACATAGCTTTTTTCCTTATGCAAAAGATACTATGAGGTCTCTCTAAATCGAAATTCGTAAAATTCAAATAACTACGGCTGAGATATTTGTTTCGTTTAGCAAAAAGCGACCCACTAAATATTATTAAAAAGTTACTCATTTGAGTAGTCGACATATTTTCTAATTCAATAATGGAAAACTAATTTCTTGGTAAAAAGAAAATAATTTAGACCTGTATATGATAATTTTGAAAAAATGTATAAACATGGAAAACGTGAAAAATAGAAAAGTTTAATAGAATGACGTGATGGTGTGGTATTTTCAACTTTATTGATATAATAAGAAGGTCACATTGTGAAATTTTAAACGGGACTCAGTCTGTTTCCATTTTTAAAATATTGCCTTCCAATTGTTTGAACAATGTTAAGAAAAATAAAGAATCTTCAAATTATAATGAATAAATAATTGATCAATATCAATAAATATATTAATTAATTATGCATATTCAGTATCCTCATGCGTTACTTTTAAACAGAGTTCTGTTTTCGATTTTCAAATTTTTTTCTGTTGTATATTTTCCTTATTTTCCATAGAAAATTGCAATTCTTTCGCAAACTTTGTAAAAATTATTTGACTTGAATAAGCATCAGCTTGAATAAGTAGGAAATTGAGTGCCTAAAGGACTATGTTAATTATATAAGTTTTCTCGTTTTACAAAAGATACTTTGAGGTCTCTTTAAATAGAAATTGATAAAATTTAAATTATTACTAGTGAAAGTTCCTAGATGCGATTAGCGAAAAGTGAGCCATTAGAGATCAGCAGAAAATTATTAATTCGATGAGTTGAGATTTTTGCTAATTCAGCAGTGCAAAACAACGAATTGCTTCATGAAAATAAATCAATTTACTTTAGACTGTATATAATAATTTTTAGAAAGTCATAAAATGGAAAACGTGAAAAATAGAAAAGTTTAATAAACGACGCGATGGTACCGTGTTCTTATCTCTGATGATACGATAAGAATGTCATATTCTAAATTGGTAAACGTGACGTAGCCTGCCTTAATTTAAAAACGCTGCGTTCTAATTATCTGAAAAGGGTTAGAGAAGATAAGAATATTTTATAATCTTAAAAATACAATGGTTGAATGGATTCGAAATTAATTATGCATACGTATTCAGGGTCTTCATGCGCTACTTTTCAACAGAGTTCTGTATATTTTCCTAATTTTCTATTGAAAATTGCAATCATTCAGCGAAATAACTAACAATTATTTGCTTTGAATAAGCATGAGATGAAAAGTTAAAAATTTCAGAAAAAACTGCAACTATCTAGCATTAATATAGGAGAAGATAGTTATAAACAATAACAAATTGTTCAAGCGATTAATTTTGCTAAACTGCATTAATTATCACCTCGCTCTAACTAGAACGTGGACAAATTGTGAAATTGTTCAGGAAAAACCGACACTTTCTAGCTTTATTCAAAGAAGATATTATTAAAAATAATACTAAATCATTTAAGCAATTATGTTGGTTAACTTGCATAATTATTACCTGAGCCTAATTGAAAATTTGAAAGTAAGTTAAACAAAGCGGAAAAAAGCGCGACTTTCTAGCTCTATTCTCAGATAAATTTGCTAAAAACGAAAACAAATTGTTAAAACAATTTATCTAAACATCTAATTATCAATAGAAAGTAGTATTTCATGTAAGATTAACCTCATAATGACGATTCTGAATGAAATTCACATGAAAGTATTTTTCTCTTATGGTAGTAGCGCGCTACTTGTGCCAGCTTTTTCTTGTGACTTGTACATCACTATAGTAACCACACAAAACTTTCAAGATCAATTATCTGTCTTTATATTTCAACTACTCAACACATTATAAAATTATTTAAACCTCTTACCTGAATGATGATCAATTGTTGATGATCGTTTAAAATTAAATTGTTAATCAAATTTTGAAAAAAAATCATTTACTTAGCTCTGTTTTTTTAAGTTTTTGATTACAGAGGTTGTGGATGTTTGTTTACAAATGTCAGCAAATCTCGATCAAGGATCGATTATCGATTTACAGAAAACTTGAATTTGGCCGAAAGGAATGTTTTTTGAAAATCGTCAACTGTCATTCTGTTTTGTATACTGACGCTAAAACGCCTTGAAGTTCCTCTACTTAATTTTCATTGATCCTCTGAAGCGAATCATACTGAGGTGAAATTCTAGATCAAAATAGCTGCAATAATTTGATACCCCATGTTTTAGTGTGACTTTGTATTTTAGAGTCCAGGATTTTTTTTTCTTTTTGAAATATAATGTTTTATTTTTTACCTTGAACGATGCAAAATTGGTAAGAGTTATTTTTTTGTAGAACTTTTCTAGATGTGTAATCTTATATCTGAACATTTTTTGTACCGTTCGTTGTTTCCGAAAAAAATGAAAAAGTACGATTTTTTGAAATAATTTTTTCCGAATTGAAGCAGTGGTTTACGAAGAACAAGACACATAAGATATTTATCACATATTGCCAACTATTTCTAAAAAAAATTTCAAATTGGGGTTTTTGAGAAAATTCCCTTTCCAGAATTTTAGTAAAACAGCCGCCATTTGGTCCCTTTGCAAAGTTTTCTAAATTTTTTGGGATTCAATTGAAAGAGCAAGAATTCCCATATCGAATAAATGGAGAAGATAAATAAATTCTATCAATTTTTTATAATTTGCGGGTAATCTTGGAATGATGGTGAAAAATAAAAATTTAAAATTTGTTCACTAAACTGTGAAAGAACTATTTCTTTCTTTTCACCATGGAATAATTGATCCAAATACAAAATCATTCTGAAATTAATATATTGGTTAGATTGCAGAATAGGGGCGTCACCTCTGTTTGTGCTGGAAATTTTTTTGTTCGGAAAGAAACTATTGAAATGTGAAATTGAAAGATAAATGAAGCGATTTTTACGGTTTTTTTAGCGATTCGTACGGCCAAAAAAACTGTAAATAATTAAAATCGAATTGATTTTTAATTATTAAAAATGTATTTAGATATTTTTTTATGCCGACATAAGCTATTATGTCGACAAAAAAAGGAGAGTTTCACGCACATAAGCTATCACTTGAGACAGGAGGAGACGGGACGTTGGCATTTGTTTTGATGATTAATTTTTTTAATAGTCAATCAGTTTCGGGAAAGTCGCCCTGGTCTAATATGATGTATTTTATTATAAACATAATAAATGCAATTTACGCAAAAGTTAATTCTAATTTCATGGTTAGTACTTGATTTCTTTACTCTGGTAAAAAAGGCGGAATTGTTGATTAAATATAGGGTCAGAATTGAGTTGATTAGACTCCAGCGAAGTTATATTAATTCCTGTCCAACAACTCCGATTTTCTAACAGTGTATTCTTTAGTTTTTTTTTTGTTATTCGTTATAAAAATGTTAGTAAAGTTCTACAGAAACTTTCAAGGACGACGAGGGCAATGTTTTGCTGAAATTTATACGATATTTTCGAAACAATGTTTCGGCAACTTTGCACAGAAATAATACTGAAAATTAAGATACAATATTTTGACAACATTTCGCGGATACTTTGCAGACACATACGGCAAGCTCAATTCAATATTCTTTTGAAATATTGCTCAAATATTTCATGTTGCTCGAACGCTGCTGCAATATTCATTTGGAATGTTGCCAAAGTTTTAATTAAATATTCCAGAAATATTTCTACAACATTGCGTGCCATGAGAATTGTTTAGACTCTTTAAATTACTATGGATCAATGGACTCGAAAGTAGTAGTATACCATTAAGCCATTTCCCTTTCAGGGTAGGCGTGACACTACCCGATTCGGGTAGTGTTTCTAGGTGGATAGTTTTCTTGTAGTTATAAATAACTACAAGTGTGGGCTCACCACACCCATGATATGCCAACAGCACGCCGTATTTTCGAATGGTCACCCATCCAAGTAATAACCGCGCCCAACGCTGCTTAACTTCAGTGATCTGACGAGAACTGTTTTTTTCAGGGTCTTGATGCGTTACTTTTCAACAGAGTTCTGTTTTCGATTTTTAAAGTTGTTTTCGGTTGTATATTTTCCTTATTATTCATCGAAAATTGTCTCTCTAAATCAAAATTTGTAGAATGTATCTAATTTCAAGTGAAATTTCACGGATACGATTAGCAAAAAATGAGTATCCAAAAATTAGTAGAAAATTACTAATTTGATTGGTCGAGATATTTCCTAATTCAGTAGTGGAAAGCAACTGATTTCTTGATAAAAATAAATGGATTGGACTGTATAAAATAATTAAAAAGGTTAAATTGATGAATTTTCAAGCTAAAATAGAAATCTTTTACGAAGCAGTTGAATTTTAAACCCGTATAAAAGTTTAATTTTTAACCAAAATCTTAATTCCAAAGAAAATAGTTACATTTTAAACTATAATTGTGAATCTCCAACAAAAAAAAAATGAATTTTTCATACAGTAGTTCAACTTTGAACCAAGTTTTTGAACTTTATCCAAAAAGACCTATTCTCAAGGAAAAATGTAATAGTTGATATTTAAACCAAAAATGATTTTAACTTGAATTGAAGTTAAAATAGTTACCATAGACTAAAATTGACTAAAATAATTAATCTTCAACAAAAAAGAATGGATTTTGAAGAAAGTAGTTATATTTTCAACGAAGTGATTGAATGTTCAAGCAACAAAGATGAATTTTCAACTAATATGCTAAATTCTTAAGAACAAGTAAATAAATTTTTGAGACAATAGTTATTGAATTTTTAATCCAGAAAATTAATTTTCTACCAAAAAAGATGAATTTTCAACAAAATACGTGGATTTTTAACCGAAGAGATAAACTTTCAACTAAAATTATGAATCTTCAACAACGAAAAATAAATTTTCAACAAAAGAGTTGAACAATCAACCAAGTAGTTGAATTTTCAACCAAAAAGACGAATTTTTACCCAAAAAGATTAGTTTTCTATCAAAGAAGATCAATTTTCAACAAAAGACATGAATTTTCAAACGAGTAGTTGAACTTTCAACTGCAAAAGACTAATTTTCAATTAAATAATTAAATTTTTAACCAAATAGCAGAATTTTTAGACAAACGGCAGGAATTCCCGTACCAAAAACATAAACGTAGACTTTTCAGTTAAATATTATGAACTTTCAACAAAAAATATTTGGATTTTCTTATTGGGTCCTATTAATTCAGTTCGCATTTAGGAAAAAAAACAAGAAACAGGGGAAAAGGGGTAAGTTTTCTAAATGCAGGAACAAAAAGAATTCTATAAAAAAGAGAAATACGGAAAAGGGTGTGAAGCCTGAAATATGAAAGTGATTTTCACACTTGCGAATTAAGTTATTATAGAACTATACCGCTGCAGGTCCATCTTTCGCAAAATTCGTAAACTTTGTTAAAATTAATCACCAGGAATCTTTCACACGGTTGCAGATCCGCAACTTGCGGACTTGCGCAAGTCATGAGTTGCGAAAATAGAGATTTTTCCGTCAGTGAAAAAATCTCCGAATGGCGGTAATTTAAATGCTCAATTTTTTTAAATAGAAAATTTAATGAGTTTTGATGAAAAGAAATAATAATAATAATAACATGCAAATCAGCTGATTCCTCTCAAGGTTCTGCGTGCATGAGTTTCGGATTTTTTGTGTTTTGAATGGCTTTTTCAACAAAATAAGATTTTTGTGCTCAGTAGGTAAGCGTTTTTGACATTCATTATTGCAATATTTCTTATAACGCATCCATACCTAAAGAAGAACCCAACAAAATCAAGTAGACGTTAATTACACGCATTTCTTTTTTATTCTTAAAATATCAGAATCAAGCATCTTGATTATCATTTTTCAAAAGCAATGAAAAAATGCATGGACGTGAAGGAAGCTAGAGAAGTATGCCTGAAACAAAAGACCTTGGATACAAACAGGTCCAAGTGGGGAACCTCACATAACAACTTTGTGAGGCTCTTCACTTGGGGTGATCGCTAGAGAGATTGATTAGCAGGCTGGGTCGGAGCAGTGTTGCGAAACGAACGTGTCATTTAAATAAATAAAACGAGAATTCTAGATCAACCTAAAAAATCTATACCGCCTACCTCACATTACTCCTTTCCTCAATCCTCACCGAGCGAGTCACGCCTAGCCCGAAAGGGAAATGGCTAAATGGTAAAATAACGATAATAATAAGTATAGAGGTTATGTTTGAGGTTATGTCAGCTTCGCTTGGACAAAGACGTGCCGCAAAACTTATACAGGCTATTGTTTCAAAATTCATGATATCATTATGTGCATAAATGTCAAAAACACTTACCTCTTGTAAACAAAAATATTATTTTGTCAAAAAAAGTCATACGAAATACGAAAAACCCAAAACTCATGCACACAGAACTTTGAGAGAAATCAGCTGATTTGCTTGTATCTGTTTCTTTTCATCAAAACATTGAAAAATCTTTTTAATGTATCGCCGTTAATCTTCCATAATTATCTTCAGCTAATTACATTTGCCTATCATTCGAAACACATTGAATTTTGTTTTCAAAAAATGAAGGATTTGAATTACCGCCATTCTGAGATTTTTCCGCACATGGAAATATCTCTATTTTCACAACACATGAGTTGCGCAAGTTGCGGTGAAAGAGCCCTCAACTATGAGCGGGTCAATTATAAGAACAATCATCTAATTTTTAAATTCCTTTAATTCCACAGCGCGTATTAGTCACATAAAATGAAATTTGTACTTAGTAGTGCAAATCCCCACGTGGGAAATTCAGTAGTCCGCGGGTGTTCGCCACCGGCGCAGTACTGGCCCAGTACTGGTGACCAGTACAGATAATGGGCAGTTCGCCCAGTACTAACGGATGGTTGGCTTTTTTAAGGAAATGAGTTCTTCATGATAAATTCTGAATGTTCAGAAAAAATTGCATTTGATGTAATTCTTAATCATTGTAAAATAGTCTAAAACGCCTAAAAAGCAAAACGTTACACGAAAGTTAAAAGAAATTTGATATTAAAAAAATTGTCGCAGTACGCGATAAAATTTCTAATTTCCGTCGATACAAATTTTAAATGCTCATTAAAAATGACATGTTATTTCATTATCGCCAGTTGTAAAATGGTCTAAAACGCGAAAAAACAAAATATTACACGAAGAATAATTGCAATCGATTAAAATGATTTATTTGAAAAATATTTTATTTATCTTAACGTTAACTGTTCATTTATTTTACATCTATAGGATCTCGTATAATAATAGAAAAATTAATGAGAAAAAAGTGTTAAAAAATTGTTGTTTCAACTTTTCTGGGCTGTAGCTTATGAGGATGGTTTTTTCATTTACTTTCAATTCTGTAGGCATAGAGTAATGGTTAAGAATACTGACTGCAAGGCGATATATTCAGGTATAGATGTAGGTACGAAGCCCCGTAGCGTTAGAAATTTTATGTTTGATATAATGTTTAAAAATGTAATAAATGCATTCCTTCTAAGCAGGACCATTAAGATTTATAGATAAAATACTCGCAATCAATTATGAATTATTATTTATTGAATACCTTTTTTGTTATATCTTCAGAGTATAGCAATAGTCCCACATAGCACACTTCCTAAAAAAACCAGGCCTGTTCCAGGTTTAGACCTATGCTTTTCCCGAAAAAAACATGGGACAGACCTGGTTTCTTCGGGAAGTGTGCTATGTGAAAGTGGGTGTTAAAGTTAAACAAAAAGTTTAAAATTTACACTTTTGTAATTATAAATAATATACGGACGATATGCAGTCGTATGATGATGAATGGATGGCCCTAAAAACAATTGAATGATTTTTTATAATTTTTAAAATTATATCCGGCATTTTCGTACGCTAGCGGTATGCTAGTATAGAACCCGTACTGGTGTGTAGTACCGCGCCAGAACCACACGCCAGTACTGCGGAGCATTACCAGCCAGTACTGGCCCAGTACAGATGCCCAGTACTGGGACTCCGGCAATCTGTACTGGGCCAGTACTGCGCCAGTGGTGTATTTCCACCTGGGTCTTAGGTTATAGTCATGACCGACTTGATATCTGAACTACAACAGCCAGGATATCACGACCGAGTCATGACCGACTGCATGCACATAGAAGCCTAAGCTCTCGAAGAATATCGGAAAAAGTTTGCGTGGCTCAAGCATGGCTCAAGTATGGCAAAAAACTTGGAAATATGTGGCTAAAGCATAGGTCACGGCTGAATGGTACATGGCTAAAGCGTTGCTCGTGTCCGTCTCCCATGCTTAGGCCACACTAAACACAAATGGATATTCTTAAGAATATGAAACTGTTAGAGAACATTAGCCCGCGTTGAAAATTAAAATCTTAACTTTGCCAATAGCCGACACATCTCTAAATAGTAAGTTCACTACCCGGGTGCACCAGAACGTGCACCAGGTCGTTCAAGGCGTCATCTACGAGAACTTTTAAAACATTTAAATTGTGCTAAGAGCCAAAACAACTTCAAACGGTGAGTCGATGGTCCGGGTACCCCGGGTCGTACACCAGGTTGTTCAAGACGTCATCTACAAGAGCTTTTTTAAAATTTAAATTGCGCCAACAGCCAAAATAACTGCCAATGTTGAGTCGACGATCCAGGTGCACCGGAGCGCGCATCAGGAAGTTTAGCACGTATTCTACGAGAACTTTTTTAAAACTTATATTGTTCCAACAGCCAAAATTACTACCAATGATGAGTCGACGA
>CAKNYM010031672.1:20823-50457 GCA_932195095.1 Andricus curvator
CTTGTCATGTGTCTTGTCATGTGTCATGTCTTGTGTCATGTCATGTGTCATGTCATGCGTCATGTCATGTGTCATGTCATGTGTCATGTGATGTGTCATGTCATTTCATGTGTCATTTAATGTCATGTCATGTCATATCATGTCATATCATGGCACGTGGACTTCTTAGTTGAAAATTTCATAGTAATAATTTGAACGTCCACAGGTGTGCCAGTGGCCAACGACGTGCACAGTTATACCACCGGCCCTCGACGTACACAGTTGGGCAAGTGCACAATTGCCCCGTGCATAGTTGTACCCCTTGAAAATTGAGACGTGCACAGTTGGGATTCTACCATCTGTGAACGTGCACAGTTGAGAGTCAATTCATCTTTTTTCGTATCTTGTATAGTTTGACCGCAAAATGGAATATTGGATTTTTCATTATTTTTTTGTGCGAAAAAAGTTTGAATGATCGATTTTTCAAACAAATTGAAAAAAGTCTTTCGACAATATTGTAGGGTGTTCGAGAAGAAACATTTATTTTTCATTTTTTTTCACATCGTGCGTTGTTTGGCTTAAAATGTTCATTTTCGTTTGTTTTTTGGAATTTTGTAAATGCTATAAGTCTGGTAATTTTCCCTCTATCAAAAAAAAAATAATGAGAATATTTTGTTCGAGTTTTGAGTACTATTGATATTTGTCCATAGAATTTTCAAATATTAAAAAAACGTGTTCTAACAAAATTTTAAAATGTCTTTTTTTTCAATTTTTATCCAAAATGGCTGGCTAACGAACTTGGCCTTCATTTTAGGACACTCAAAGAGTATACCAAGGCCCAATTCAATACGTTAATTCTTTTGAAATTTATCGTGCTAAAAAACTAAAAAATTTACAGACTAACAGACAGACAGACATTTTGTAAAAACCTGTTTTTTGAGTTCAGGGGGTCTCAAAACGTGGATATTTGACAAAAACGGGGGGGGGGGGGTCAAATTTTACACAAATCTAATACCTTCTCATTATAGGATGAGAATATAATATCTAAAAGAAATTTACAAATTTTCTCGCATATCCATTATTATATGGATATTTCACACACTTCAATACAACTAAAAGAACTTTATCACTCATAAGTATGTTTTTCTTTCTTTCTGATCTACTTATGAGAAATTGAAGCAATTCATTCTCCTATTAAAATGAAGTTTTTATATTTTATGAATTGTCTGCATAAGTTTCAGTGATAATCCACTGTATTTCTCTGGAAAGGTAAGTTTTTGATTCACGTGAAATGATAGATGATATTTTCATTGGCAACTTCTTCATCACTCATATTATTATGTATCCTTTGTTTTCTTCGTCATAAGAAGATGTATCGTAGACATTCTTGAAACTGATTCTTCTTTATTCAAACCATAAGCGTTTATGCTTAAACTGTTAGTTTGAAAAGAAAAACTTCGTTTCTGTTATAATGTAATCAACATTCACATTCTTATAATATTCACCTAACTCCTCCAACATTTGACATAACAGCACTCGTTCCAGCACTTATTTGATGCTTCTTTCTCTTGACTGGATTCATACTCTTCTATGGTATACTCATCATTTTTATTTTTACGTGTGACATAATCACAGTAAAAATATTTTGAAAATAAGTTGCCTCTTCTTTTTTCTTTCGTGGAAAAAGCAATTGTACACTTGGAGCAACATTTTTATATATGAATTTTATTTCGGCCCTCTAAGTATCCCTTCCATTAATATTTTCTGAATACTTTGTATATTTTGTTGGCATCTTAATGAAGATCTATTATTCTTATCATTGTGAGAAGTTGTAGGCTCCGGAAGCTACGATCATGGTTCTTTAAAAGCAACCAATCCCGACGCAACTGGAACGTGTACGTCATCCGCTTCTGCTCCTTCTGTCCTAGAAGGTAAGCAAGAGCGGGAAATTTACGCGAGAAAACATCGGGCAACACTGTTCCTTGGAGTCAGGTCTCTAGCCGCGGATGATCTTACGCGGCAGACGGGACAGTTGGAGATGAAGTTTCACCTCTGGATACTTTTTTAGAGCTACCAATCTTTGTAGAATGTTATGAGGAACAGTGTTGACGGACCAGATGAAGTGATCCCAGAAGAACAGCCTTTTGCATCCGGTTTGCGATGGAATGAGCCTGACGCTGGCAAGCCGGAATCTTGTTGAGTTGGCTAATAAATGAAGTTTTCATGCCTCCAAGACAGCCGATTATGAGAACTACAAGATGGACTTTGAAGCCTTGGTACAGCCTGCTCAGCTCGAAAAGAAGTGCTTGATATTTCGCCCGTTTTTCTTCCTCCTTTGCCGTGATATTACCATCGGCTGGTGCCGAGAATTCAATCACGTAAATGATCTTGTTCTTCAGATCTTGGAGGACAATATCAGGCTTCGTAGCACTGATACGTTGAGTGGTCGAGAATGAGAAATTCCAGTAGATCTTACACTGATCATTCTCCACAACGGACTCGAGTTCCCCCTGGGTGTATGACAAGACGGGCAATAGATCAACACCATAGAAGTGCCTCAGATGGTAATATAACACTTTTAGAGCCGCATTGTGTCTCTCTATGTACCCGTATCGTGCATATTTTGAGCATCCACTGAGAACATGTACAAGTGTTTCTGGCTCTTGCTTGCACGCTCGGCAGTTGGTATCGCCTACAGGTATATTCATTATGCGCTCGCGGTAAACTAAGGTGTCTATAACGCCATCTTGACAGGCAAAAAGAAATCCCTCAGTCTCCGATTTTAATCCAGCAGACTTGAGAAACATGTTGGACAGACCCATCGAGAGCTCTTCTCTACGTATAATGCCGTAGAATTTACCATGAAGGGGCTTGTCAGCATGTTCTCTTAGTAGAAGCGTATGTTCTGCTTCCTGTACACGACTTTTGAGCACCAAAGGTGTTAGTGATGCTAGGCCATGCGTAGTGTCGCTGGAATCAAATGGGAGGCCAAGCTCCTCTGCGGCCCTATCTGCGGCACGATATAGAAACGCCGCAGCATTGACGACTTCATGTTGATGTACTAGTCGCATAAGAAAATCTGTGCTGTTTAGAACTGAGCAGGCTGTAGCCAGAACCGTTCTGCGATGAAGACACTCTAAGCTCAGCAAGCCTCTACCCCCTTTATCTCGCGGGAGGTATATTCGAGGTACGGAAGATCTAGGATGATGACTTCGATGGATTGTCATCATCTTGCGTGTGCTTCGGTCAAGTTGCTTCAACTCATCGACGTTCCATTTTACTGCACCAAACGTGTAGAGCAGTATAGGAACGGCCAGCAAATTGGTCGCCTGGATCTTATTCTTTCCAGATAATTCGGAAGCCCAAATTTTTCTGAGAATTTGGCGATACCTTTTTCCAAGGGCCGTTTTTAACGCAAGCACATCATGGGTTTCCGCTTGCGGTATTCCAAGATATGTATATGTTTCTCCAATACCAATATGTTGAATGGTATTTCCGCCGATGAGTTGAACATCCTGATCGTGACCCAATGATGTAGTTTCTAGTCTTCCTTGGTGTAGGTGGACGCAGGCACACTTGTCCAGTCCGAAGCTCATGCCAATCGCTTTAGAGTACCTATTTACCGCCTCCACAAGGATGTTAAGGTCCTCTTTCGAGGAAGCAAAGAGTTTAAGGTCGTCCATGTATAAAAGGTGGTTGACCTTATGTTCTCTTTTGTTCGGCGGGCCACATAGGTATCCAGAGCTTTTGCCTCGGAGCACAATAGATAGAGGCAAGAGGGAGATGCAGAAAAGTATCGGACTTAGAGAGTCTCCTTGGAAGACTCCCCTCTTATATGTGATATAGCTTGTGGATGTGGCGACCCCATCGCCCGAGAGCTCCGGCTCTTGCAGTCAGCCACGTTGCTTTGGGCTAACTCCCCAATGCAATGAATTATGCGGTTACGACACCAGTATCGCGCAGTGCCACCCACAATAGGCCTCTCTCGGATGGAGGCCATGGTTCAGTTGGGAGTGGCAATAGGACCGAACCGAGGCGACGACCAGGCAATGGCCCCGGACAAACGCGAGAACATCGATTTAAATGGTCAGACCAACTCAGGAGAGACATCCTTACCTGTTGGCAAAGAAGCTCACCGGCGCGAAGAGCATTCATGCAGAGGTTACATGACCGTTGGGTCAATATGCACCCGGAATATGCTCATCAAACGCCTCAGTATTTAAGAGATCAGGTATCCTTTTTGCGAAAAAACGGATATGAAGCTCTTTATCAGCAAGAAGAAGAGCAACATCCTCCATCGAACATTCCACCCGTTCCAGCAAGACCACCTTTGCAGATAGCCGATAATGCTAACATGAGAAATAGGAGAACTATCCACCAAAAAGTCTTTCTCAGGATGGACAAATTAGCTGAATCTAATACTGCTCTCCCCGATTTGCTACCCGAAGATGTTAATCTCTGGAATCTGAACTGCGTTGTTTACGAGAAGGCGGTGTCCATGCTTAGCGACAGTAGAAGTAACGAAACTTCAGTACGTCTGAGCAAGACCCGCGAGCGTATTGCACAGCTTCAATTCAAAATTGAAACGGCGAGACGGCATGCATCAAATATTCAGTGCGTGATTAGCTACATAACAATTCTTATCATTATTATTATTATTATTATTATTTCATTGATCATACAATTTTCATTGAAAGCCATCATCTAAAAAACCACCATTCTCTTAATAAATACTTTAATTCAACTGTCTTTCAATAGTGTCAATTGAGCAAGCTCTTCCAATAAACCGAACACATATCAAATAATTATCAAAATATATGTGGAATGTTTTCGAGACTTTTTCTAGAAACGTGTAGAAAAAATCTACTTAGACAAATTTAACTCTTACAATTGTGAAATATTATTTTGTGACGTCACCTGTGAAATGGTCTTGATGTCGGTAAAGTACAGATGCATTTTCCTCTTGTTAAAGTGGATCAGTAGCCCTCTTATATTAGTGGTCCGTATCCCGAATCTAAATACATATATTTGGCTCAGTAGCCCTCTTGTAAAAGGGGTTCAGTCCCACTGGTCCAGCATTCCTCTCATAACAATGTTGGTAAAGTAGGAATTCAGGATGGCGTCATCAAAATATTCTAGAAACCTAGCACGAACACGGACCACTTTAACTGTAGAATGTTCTCTGATAATATATCTGCCACTTTATCCTAAAGTTCCAGAAGTTTCTAGGCTGCAGAATGTTCTTCACGGGTTAAATGCGCACTAAATAAATAAAAACCTGAGTTTTTATTTAAAATTGTTATCTATGAGAAAGAAATAAATCAAGTTTATATAGACAAAACAGGATGTCATACATAGCCCTCCATATCAAATTTCATCTGTACACCTGCATTTTTTGCGCATTAAATGAATGTTTATCTATAAGGAAGCAATAAATTATCCTTGTTTTTTAATTGCACATTGTTGCATTATACGATGTAACAATGTTCTATATCGTTCAACGTTATAATCGATTCACCTAGAAACACGTAATATTGTTTCTCGAAATTGCACAGTATTGCATTGCATGATGCAACAATGTTCTAGAACGTTCTACATTATAATCGACACGTTCGAGATATAATTTCTTTACAACGCAAAATGTAATGTTTCGTTACAATAACCTTGAAGTTGTTCGCGGAAAATTCTTTTTAGGAATTGCGCAGTATAATTTGATGACGTCATCAAGAATATTCTGGGAACTTAGCACGGACATGAACCACTACTGCTGTAGAATCATTTCTGCATTGAATGAATGTTTTATCTATAAGGAAGCAGTAAATTATCGTTGTTTTTCTCGTTATATACTTGAACCTGTTTACATGAATTCGGCTCTTGCAATGACTTTTTCATTGAATTGATCATCTGTGAGGAAGCAATAAATCAAATTTATATAGACAAAACAGAATATCATACATAGCCCTCCATATCAAATTTCACATATAAGCCTGCATTTTTTGTGCATTAAATAAGTGTTTTATCTATAAGGAAGTAATAAATCATCCTTGTGTTTCTCGTAATAAACTTGAACCTGTTTACATGAATTCGACTCTTACAATTGCGCAATATTATTATTATTCTGTGTCGTCATCAGAACCCTTCGAGAATGTTCTAGAAGCTCCTGGACCCTCCGAGAGTATTCTAGAAGCTTAGCAGAACGGTCTCCATGTGAGCCTCACACGGATACATACACACGCACAGACACACACTAACGCTAATCGGGCAAGAACGCTCCCTGCCTATCTACTTGCTTGATTTAAAATTATTGTATTTTTTGAACATTTCTTTTTTTTTTGGTAGAAAGTTAATCTTCTTAGTTAAAAATTTATCTTCTTGGTTAAAAATGCAACTGTTCGGTTGAAAAGATTGTTATTGATTGTTGTTAAAGATTCATCACTTTAGTCAAAATTTTATGTCTTTGATTGAAAACTTGAATATTTTATTGGAAATGCCTTTTTTGTCGAGATTAAATTTTTTAACTGAAAATGTAACTATTTAATTTTTTCTTTTAAAATTAATACTTTTATTTCAAAAATGATCTCTTCTAGTTGAAAGTTCTACTATTTGGTTAAAAATTCACGTATTTTTTTTTGCAAATTCATTCTTGGGAAAAAATTAATCTTCGTGGTTAATTTATAAGAAGAATCAAATTTTCTTTTTTTACGTCTGGAAAAGTTCATAATTTATAAATTTAGGATAGAATCTTATAAATACGACATCTTCCAGGCTCAAAGTGTGATGAAATTTTCTATTTATGTAATGAAAATATCGTTTAAACTATGGTAAAAGACAATAAATGTTTTGTGAAGGCGGAGCAGGTATGCCCCTCTCTAAAGTTTCCAAGATGGAGACGGGGCATACCTGTTCCGTCTTCACAAAACATTTATTGTCTTTTACCATAGTTTAAACCATAGTTTCATTACATAAATAAAAAATACGATTTTTTCTACAGCGCTACCTATAAAGTTTTTTATATTTTTCTAAAAGACATGGAACTCTGATGAGGGAAACCAGCTGTGTTTCCGAAACGTAATCGATTCGTATTTTTTCAAATAAATTTTAACTATTAGTCTGGAAGATGTCGTATTTATTAGGTTCTATCCTGAACTTATAAATTATCTTCTTGTTTAAAAATTCATTTTTCTGTTAGAGTTTCAGTTACTTCTTAAAAAGCTGACCTTCTTTGTTAAAAGTCCATATTTTTTTTAAATTCATCATTATAGTCAAAATTTCCTCTTTTTGGTTGGAAACTTGAACATTTTGTTGGAATTTCGTTTTCTCATTTGTTGTTTGAGAACAAAAGGTCAGAAAAAGTCTTCTGATCACAAAGATCTTGGTTATTTTTCCGAAATCCTGATCAATTTTTGTTTAAACAGAGAATCTGTTGCTCAGAAAAATTAAAAACTTATGTATTATCGATATCAAGGTTAGATCTCGTGAAAGCAAAAATGAATCTTCCGATAGAAAGAAGACTTTTCTCCGTGAATTTTTGTTGAAAACTCGCTATTTTTAGGAGGAAGAATCGTCTAGACACTTCATTTGTTATTAAAAAATCATCCTGCTCAACCAGTGGCATGATGTTTCCTAAAACTGTTGCAAAGCCTATAGCTATCATTAATAATGTTGTTTGTTCTTCATAAGCTCTCTTGCTTCATTGTTCATAACAATTTTTATGAATAAATTCCCTCAATGACTAAATGCAGAACAGTAAAAATGTTTGAAAATCGAAAACAGAATTCTGTTAAAAAGTAGCGCATAAGGACCTTGAGTATGCATAATTAATTTAAAGCCCATTTATCCATTCTGTATAAAAAAATGAAATTTTTCTCAACTTCCTGCAAATAATCAGAGGGAAATATTTTGATACTGGAAATAAAGTAAGTCACGTTAACAATTTCTCTATATGGCCTTCTTATTGTTTCAATAGAGCTAAAAATGTTACCATCGCGTCGTTGGATTTAACTTTTTTGTTTGTCACGTTTTCCATGTTTATAACTTTTTTTCAATTATTATATAGGTACAGGTCTAAATAATGTTCTTTGTACCAAGCAATTAGTTTTCCACTATTGAGTTATGTAAAAAATCCATAAAATAAAAATATACTTCTTTAAATACTCCAGTTCATTCTTATTCAACGCAAATCATGTTTACAAAGTTTTCTATTTAATTGAAATTTTCTATGGAAAATTAGAAAAATGTACAACTGAAACCAATTTTGAAAATCGAAAACAGAACTCTGTTGAAAAGTAGCGCTCAAAGACCCTCAATCTGTATAATTAGTTTACAGACCTTTAATTTCCTGTCGTTTTAATATCGTAAAAGAATCTTTTTTATAACGCACGTACGAAATGTCCGCTTTTCGAGGCATGTTTTGCGTGCGGGAAGTGACCAATTCCAAAACAGTGGTAAAAAGTAGTTATAAAAAGACTTTTCCTAGCTGCTGCGCTTGCGCTCTTTGAGCAAGATTACTTTTTGTAGCTGCTGCGCGTGTGCGTAGTTCGAGCCAGATACTTTCTCTTGCTGTTGCGCTTGCGCATTTCGATTCAGAATTACTTTCCAGGGCTGCCGGAATCATAACCTCACATCATTATGATTTGACGCTTGAGAGACTGATTGTGAAAAGTGAATAGAGATTGGTCAAACTCGAAGTGATAAGTTACCATAAATGATTAATAAATCACCATAAATTACCGATAAAAACCGAATATTTTTTGATACCCGAAATTTCCGGTAATTTAGCAATTTTCCATTTTCCGGAATTTTGTTTTTATTCTTTCTCAAATCGAAAATTTCCTGCATTTGATACAAAAAATATCATGTGCAACAGGTGTTGAAATTAGAGAGTTGCAACTCTGGTGAAGTTTACAGTACTTGCCATCGGCTCATCTTCGGGTCGTTTTCGGCTCCCATTCGTTTCGCTTCTCTGGCTCGTACGCCAAACTTCACACTCGTGTGGAACTGCCTGCTTTCCGCACTTCTAGCACAATATACTATTTTTCCTTAACTTTTTTCAAACAATCAGAAGACTATGTTTTTGAATTGGAGACATGCTACGTCACGTTCACAATTTCACAATATGACCTTCTTATTGTGTCAACAGAGTCAACAATCTCACACCATCGCGTAATTTTAATAAACCTTTCTATTTTTCGCGATTTCCATGGTGATAACCTTTTTTCAATTATTATCTACAGTTCTAAGTAAATTCATTCATTTGTATTAAGTAATTATTCGCTTTCCACTAATGAATTAGGAAATATATCGACTAATCGAATTAGTTATTTTATACTAATCTTTGGTGGCTCACTTTTCGTTAATCGAATCTGTAAAATTTCACTAGTAATTAGTTAAATTTTACTAAATTTGATTCAGAAAGACCTCAAAGTATCTTTTGCATAAGGAAAAAAGCTGTGCAATTAAAATAACCTTCTTTAGGCACTCAAGTTCATACTCATTCAAGGCAAATAATTTTTTAAAAGGTTGTTAAATAATTATAATTTTCTATGGAATATGAGGAAAATATACAAAGGAAAGATTGTTCTAATTAGGAACAGAACTCTGTTAAAAAGTAGGCAGACTACTTCACGTTTAGAATTTCAAAATATGAGCTTTTTATTGTCTGATAGAGTTAAAATGTTACACCATCGCACAGTGGGAGGAATCGGGAATTTACTGTTCATAATCTACTACAGCCCACAATTCTTGACCAATTTTGATGTTTTTTTTTAAATGCTCAGGAATGAATCCTTCAGAACGACTACAGGCCCGATTTCTTAATTTCACTTTGTGTAATTTATTATTTAAGCAAATAGAACGTCAAAATGGGATTTTTATTAATATTATTTGTATTCTCCGAAGGAAAGACTGAAGAGAAATCGCTATCCATCAGAATTATTGGAGATACACTTCAGGAACATAAATATTCAGTCTAAGACTCAAGACAATTGTTATAAACAATTTATGTGAACAATTATTTTCATAAGGTGCTTAACCGAAACACAAAAACTTCATTTTAATTAAAAATGCCTAAATATCTCGTAGGAGTAGTATTTAGAGTAGAAAATAACCATTCGTTACCAATCACCATTATTATAAATATTCTGATAAACAATTTTTTTCTTTTTCGAATTAATGTTTCTCTCATCAAACAACTTTCAAATTAATTCGAAATTATAATAAATAACTGCAAAAAATATAAATGTTATATATTTGTATTGTTAATTAAGAATATTACAAAGAAATGAAAAATTCATATTTTCCATCAGGAAAAAAAATTTTTTTCTGTTCAATCATGTTGCAGCTATCTCAGTGGTTATATTTCATCAAAAAAGTGTGATCTATGGAAATTTTACGCCTGAATAAGCGGTTTTTTCGTAATAATGATTTTATAGCATCTTCATAGTGGTACTTAAATGAGTCACTTTGACAGGAATTCTTAATTGATATTATTATTAAATAATAATAGAAAATTGTAACTTTTCTAAACAGAATATTTTGGAAACATAATTATATAATATAATATAAATTAAGCGACTTGCGTGATAAACAGCTTTAAATTATTCATAAATTTGAATAAATTCAGAAAAAGACATAATAATTCTCTTCGCCTAAAAATTTAGGCAAATTCATAAACTGTAAGATACACCCCACCTAATGCAAAGAGATTCATTAAATGAAGACATTTTTCTCATAGAATATTATAGCATAGAAAAATAATACAGCAAAATAATTTTTCCTTAATATTTTGTATATTCAATACAAATATTTGATAATCATATTTTTCTGCAGCTATTTATTATAATTCAGGATTAATTTGAAAGTTGTTTGATGAGAAAAACATAACTACGAAAAAAATACAATTTGATTATTAGAATATTTAAAATAATGGTAATTGTCAACTAATGGTTATTTTCCACTCTGAATACTACTCCTACGAGGTATTTAGGCATTTTTAATCAAGATCAAGTTTTTCGTTGCGGTTGAGCACCTTATGAAAATAACTGTTCATATAGATTGTTCATAACAATTAGCTTCAATGTTCAACTGAATATTTATGTTCCTGAAGTATATCTGCAATAATTCTGATAAATAGAGACTTCTCTGAAGCGTTTCTTAAAGAAAACCCAAAAATATTCGTGAAATGTCAAATTTTGACGTTCTATTGGTTTAAATAATAAATTCCACAGGGCGAAATAAAAAAATCAGATCTGAAGACATTCTGCAGGATATAATCCTGAGCATTTCTGAAAAAAATCAGAATCGTTCAAGAATTGTGGGCTGTAGTGCATTATGAACAGTAAGTTTCCGATGCTTCCCACTGTGCATCGCGTCGTTTGATTAAATTTTTCTGTTCTTCACGCTTTCCATTTCTACAATATTTTTTAAATTATTATATGGGGCAGAATACGTCAAGTGTTCCCAGTGGGCACAAACGTTAAAGAACGTTATTAGAACGGCTCAAAAACGTTCTAAGGCAGTCCGAATAACGTTCCTTAAACATACAATGTTCCAGAGAGGTTTTAAGGACGTATTTGGAACATGAAACGTTTTTAGAAAATTAGTTGGTCTTTTGATTTTTACGTCCAAGGAACGTTCTTCGAATGTTCCAATTACGTTCTTAAATTTCGTGCCCACTGGGTTCCCACGCTATGTTATTTTTTTTTGATCGGGTTGAAACTTGGCTGAATTATAGTCCTAGTGAATCAATATTAATTCACCAAACCATAGAGCCATTTATCAACCGGAGTTCAATATATAAAGGCATGAATTTTTCACTTTTTCATGTGCTGTTTCACCTTCACGTTAGTGTATCTTCTTTCAGGATTATCCGATTGGACTTTTATTATAGGTATTTGGAAAGCTCTTCTCATGTACTTTGAGACTATCATAACAATTCTTTTTCGTTATGAATTTTTCTTTTCCAATTCGAAATAAAATTGATTTTTTCAGAAAAACCATACTTTAAAATTTTGTTTTCTTCTTTAAAAATTAACTTCTTTACACTCTTTAAAGTCACGTAGAAGAAAAAGTGGACTGGAAATAATTTCATGGTGAAATTGAGATTTTTACGCTCGAAGGGACCACGTTATGATTATATAATATACATACACACAAAAAATCATCTCAAGATAGTTAAATATAAGCTTAGAGGCAAGTTAGACCTAACAGTATCCAGTCCCTGGTGCAGCGTAAGTTGAATGTGGTTCCTTCGAGCGTAAAAATCTGAATTTCATAATGAAATTATTTCTAGCTTACCTTTTCTTTTACATGACCTTAAAAAGTGTAAAAAGAGCTATTTTGTAAAAATGAAAAAAATTTCAAATTGTTTTTTTTTTTCGAAAAATCAATTTTAATTTTGATATGAAGAAATTCATAATGAAAAAAAATCGTTATTATAATCTTAAAGCACATGAAAAGAGCTTTCCAAAAGACTATAATAAAAGTCCAATCGGATAGACCTAAAAGACGTTACACTAACGTGAATGTGAAAAAGCCCTGAAAAAGTGAAAACTTCAGGCCCTTGTATATTGACAACCGGTTGATAAATGGACCTATGGTTTGGTGAATTGAAGTGGTCTACTAGGACTATAATTTAGCGCAGTTTCAACCCGATAAAAAAAAAAGTGGATGCGAACACTTGACGTATCTACCCCATATACAGTTGTTACGTCCAGAAGGGAGTAACTGACTATTAATTTGTATTAACCAAAAAAAAACTCACCGTTTCATCTACAGGAACTAAGTCCTGAGCTAAGGGAACGGCTTAAGGAGCAAATTGACTTAAAAACCTTTTAAGGTTAAATACATTTACTGAAGAAACATTGAAGGAGTAGATGAACGCAAATCAGTATTACTTTTAAAAATTATTTTCCCATGATATGAAATGGGGGTCAATTTGATAAACTCTGAAATCGTATTTTAAGTTCAAGAATTGATGATTGCAAGTAGAATATTTCTTCCCGATGTAGGCCCTGAAACAAGGGACAACAAGTTAAATACATGATGAACAATTGTAAAATTTATAAGGATTAGGAAAGTGAAAGGTGATTAGAAGGATTATGGTTGTAAACTCACCAGAAGTGGATACATTTTTGCAGAATTGTCCCAGGAGGAAGGTTGCTGAGCTGAATTCCTCAGAATGATGTCAAAAATACTTGTCGGAATTGCCTCGTCATCAGGGTGGATAATGGTACTGAAGATTTCGCAACTCCGATCCAAGAAGTCCCCTTACGGAACTGCTTTCTCGTGAGAGTGGTAGAATTAGAGAAATTGACGAATACTGAGATTTGGCAGGTCCGAATTCGATCTGAAGGAATCCGAATGGGCATAGCAGGATAAGCATGTATGTGTTGCCCCCGCTCGAATCTGCTTGAAATTTTTACTGTAAGTTGGCACTGATGTAAGACTAAATTGCCCAAAAGATTATATTTGAGAAATAATTTTTATGGGAGTTATGGGGGTTAGAAGAAAAATAAAAAAATTAGTTTTTCTGAAGAACGGCTGAACCGATTTCGATGGGCAAAAAATATGTTTTGTCATTACAAGTGTTTTGGTGACGACGTTCACTTCATTCTCTGCTTTATTCTTCCGTTGAAAGAACTGGTCGCGGGTAGTGTTATTTTTCTTCGATAATCGAACCTTTTCTGATTATCCAATTTGTTTTCACAATATCAATCAAGGATTTGGTATATATAAGGGGTCGTGCATAAATTACTTCACACTCGTGAAATCGTTGCCTTTCGAACCTCGTCACGCAATATACTATTTTACTGGATCATATCAGCTATCGCAGGCCGTATCATACTTGGCCGAAATGATTGACAAAGATGGACAGATAAACATGCAATGAGTGAAACATCAAACGAATGTGTTAAGAGTGCAAGTTCAATCACGGCACATTTCTAAAAAACTATATAAATGTTTCATTAAATATAAGCCCAATAGTGTTGGCATGTCTGGCTTATCGGAATATGTGTGTGATTGCGCTAATGAAAGTAGGACTGTTGGCTGCTGTTCACACATTGCTGCAATTATATACTATCTGTCTCACGCAAGGTACTTTTCCAAAATTCTAAAGCCAGCTGAAATTCTCTGCACCCCATAATAAGAGGTCATAAATCATACTGTCAAGTCTAAGTGGTGGACTTTGGAAACTAAAATTCTCTTTTAGGCTGACTACACGCGTCGCCATTAAAAAATGCTTCGATTTTTAAATACAATTTTGTTCGACTTATTAGTCAGCGTCAAAGATTTCGCAAATATACGGTCAGTGACCGTGGCCGGATTCAGTCATAACCTGCGACATATGCGATACGCCCGAGATTTACGAGATTTTCAATTTTTTAAAGTATGTTCTACCCATCCGATTGCTATGAAACTTGGAGATGTTTTAAAAGAGGATTAAAACATTATTTATAGAGAAAATGGTGGGTGTGCCTCAAATACATCCCATAAAAAAAAATTCAAAAAAATTTTGAAAATTTTGTTCGACCTGTATTTTTTGAAAAAAAAATTTCGAAATTTTTTTACAACATTCTGTCATTGAGTTCCATAACATATTTTTTGCCGATCGAAATCGGGACGATTTATGACCTCTTATTATGGGGTGCTTGTTTATCGGGAGTCCCCTTGCCTCTCACGAATCAGGTTACTCTATATTGATAAGACCACTCTTAATCTTCGTCGCGGTCGTCTTCAATTATAGGAATAATATTATTCTGAATGAAAATTTCGCAGAGAATTTCAGCTGGCTTAAGAATTTTGGAAAAGTACCTTGCATGAGACAGATAGTATATAATCGCAGCAATGTGTGAACAGCAGCCAACAGTCCTACTTCCGTTTGCGCAATCACACACATATTCCAAGAAGCCAGACATGCCAACACTATTGGGCTCATATTTAATGAAACATTTATATAGTTTTTTAGAAATTTGCCGTGATTGAACTTGCACTCTTAACACATTTGTTTGATGTTTCACGTATTGCATGTTTATCTGTCCATCTTTGTCAATCATTTCGGCCAAGTATGATACCGCCTGCGATAGCTGATATCATCCAGTAAAAAATATTCTTAACTCTCTCTCGGTCAGTTCTGCAAAATCCAAAATGTCATTATATATACCAAATGCTTGATTGATTTTGTGAAAACAAATTGGATAATCAGAAAAGGTTCGATTATCGAAGAAAAATAACACTATCCGCGACCAGTTTTTTCCACGGAAGAATAAAGCAGAGAATGAAGTGAACGTCGTCACCAAAACACTTGTAATGACAGAACAAATGAATGCTCACATGTTCTACAGGGATTGCTATCATGTACGAGTACCCTATGTTACGCCCGGGATACTGCTACCTATATACGCTTGAGATTTTCAATTTTTTAAAGTACGTTCTACCCATCCGATTGCTATGAAACTTGGAGATGTTTTAAAAGAGGATTTAAACATTGTCTATAGAGAAAATGGCGGGTGTGCCTCACATACATCCCATAAAAAAAAATTCAAAAAAATTTTGAAAATTTTGTTCGACCTGTATTTTTTGAAAGAAAATTTCGAAATTTTTTTACAACATTCTGTCATTGAGTTCCATAACATATTTTTTGCCCATCAAAATCGGTCAAGCCGTTCTTAAGAAAAACTAATTTTTTTATTTTTCTTCTAACCCCCATAACTCCCATAAAAATTATTTCTCAAATATCATCTTTTAGGAAATTTAGTCTTACATCAGTGCCAACTTACTGCAAAAATCTCAACCAGATCCGAGCGGAGGCAGCACATACATGCTTATCCTGCTATGCCCCTTCCGACAATTACTACCGATGCTGAGACTGAAACTGATGAAACGCGGCAATGACTAACTCGCAGCGACGACTATTGAGCCACGGCGGACACAAAGACGAAACTGCACGAAACAAAACGAAAGACCACGAAGACTGCCCCTGCTAAAAATGGCAGGTAGGATCCGATAGACACGGATACACAACCGGATAAGGCTCCGCATAGCTCATTTCGGAATCTAGTGCGCCCCTATCTGGTCCTTACCCGGTTCGTAATATCATGCGCGGAAGCATAGCGGCTTTATCCGGATTGTATTCGGCATCACAAAACGAAATTATATTTAACTAAGTCAAAAATGGCATTTTATACGGCTCTTAAGCGGACATCCGAATAAGAAAATTAAATTATTTCCGCGGCGGAGTCTTATACGGCTCTGTCCGGAATTTGGTCGGAAAATAAATTGGGTGATGGTTTGCATCAAAGACCCAAAACGCTGTTCTATCCGACGCTATCCGGCTCTTAAGCGGACATCCGAACAAGAGAATTGAATTATTTACGTGTCGGAGTCTTATCCTGCTCTGCCCGGAATTTGGTCAGAAAATAAATTGAGCGATGGATGCATCCCTGCTTAAAATGACGGATAGGATCCGATAGAGTCAGATACAAAACCGAATAAAGGTGCGGATAGCCGAATTAGGATTTTATTCCGTCTCTATTTGGATCTCTTCCAGTTCGTAAAATCTTAAACGGAAAAGTAGCGGCTCAATCCGGATTTTAATCCGGATGACATATGGAAAACAGCATTTTATCTGGCCCTATCCCGAACTTAAGTTGGAAGACTCTTTTCATCTAAGTCCAACTACCCTTTTCTATCTGGATCTATCCGGCTTTGAAGCGAACATCGGAAAAAGAAAACTGAAGTATTTGCCCGACGGAATCTTATGCGGCCCTATCAGGAACTATGTCGGAACTTACATTTCAACTATGTCGGAACTTACAATTGTTTACTATTTTCAATTTAATGTTGAAATATGAATTTTCTATCACGATGTCGATTGGAGGGTCCCTTTGACGTCAAAAGGGTCGAATTTTCTACCAATCACAGCTTATGTGTAAGTGATTCTCAAATATCTTTTTATATGCAGATGTTTTGTTTTGGTTATATGCACGTCGAAAATATAAGTCACGAAATATTGTTTAAAAAATGTCAAAGGAAGGTTTCAGAAAAGCCCATAGCGAAAATCTGAGAAGTGAAAATGAAACGGTTAGGTGGCCTAACCTCTTTATCATAAGTTTCGTTAGTTTCCATCAAAGCCACATCATTACATTGATAATTATGAGAACCTCTGAGTCACGTGACATCCACGTGATACTAAGTTGAAAAAGTTTTTTCCCGCTTTCTTTTTACATTCTCATCCTGAGAAGGTATTAGTTTTATGCGAAAAATGACTTTCGCAGATTCCGTCAAATGTCGACGTTTTGAGGCCCCCTGAGTCAGAAAAAATAGTTTGTCGTCGTTGTCGTAGTAGTCTGTAAACACGATAACATTTGAAGAAATTATCCGATTGGACTGCCCCTTGGCACACCTCATAAGAGTGTGAAAAGAAAGAACGAGTTCGTCAGCCAGCTATTTTGGACAAAATTTCGAAAAGTTAGAGCATTTTTTAAATTTTTTTAACCATTTTTTCTCAAAATTTGACTTTCTTATTCACGGCTCTTTGTAGCAAATAGAAATTCGAATAATTTATCCTCATGACTTTTTTCGATAAAAGGAAAATTGTCATAGTTATAGAATTTTCAAAATCCAAAAGAAGAAACGAGAATTAACATTTTCAGACAAACAACGCACGATACGAAAAAAAGTAACAAGCAGAAAAATGTTTCTTTTTGCACGCCCTAAAAGATTATCATAACGACTTTTTGAATTTCCTTGAAAAATCGAAAATTCACATTTTAATTGCATAAAAAATAATGAAAAATCAAAAAATTAAATTTTACGGTCAAACTATGCAAGATACGACAAATTATAATTCAACAAAATTTGTGCGCTCAAAAAAGATCTACAAATTTGTTATTGGTCACTTTTTGGCAGGATGTGTAGTTTGTGTATTATTCGTAAAAAAAATACATTAACAGTGAAAAAATCAGCCCGATAAGTGGGCACATTCTCATGAAAACTTTGCTTATTTACAGAAACGAGCGTGGAGCGCGAGATTTCCATAATTTTTAATCCAAATATCAAGCGCAAAGCGCGAGTGTCTTGATGAGAATGTGTTCCTTAAGGTCGATAAAACCTTAAGTAAATGAGCTCTTCTTTTTATATAAAACGTACATAATTAAAAAAAATAGCAGGTTATAACGATGAAGCTTACTAAGAGAGTATTAGCCCGCGAAGCGCGTGATAGCGAGCACACGAAGTGCGAAAACTCAGAGGAACCGAGTTTGAAGAGTCAGGCAAATGTATCTGAGCGCGTAGCGAGAATGAGAATGTGCCCGCGAAGCGGAAAGATTTTTATTATTATTATTATTATACCATTAAGCCATTTCCCTTACGGGGTAGGCGTGACTTGCTCGGTTGGAAAATAGTAGTGGGTAGGTGGGTATATAGGTATAAGGTGGATAGGTATATAGGTGTTTGGTATAGATATTTTAGATTGATCTGGAATTTTCGTGTTATTTATTTAAATGACACGGTCATTCCGCAACACTGCTCTGACCCAGATTACTGATCAATCTCTCTAGCGATCACCCCAGGTGAAGAGCCTCGCAAAATTGTTATGTGTGGTTCCCCACTTGGGCCCGTTTAGCGTCCAAGGTCTTTGTTTCAGGCATCATTCACTCTATTGTCACTCTGCTTACAAACTATTTGTCGCCACACTTTTCTGTACTGGCATACTATTCTAGCTTCCTTCACGTCCATGCATTTTTTTATGCAAGCTCTCATGTTTCTATAGCTTCTTATGTCTCTTCGGATTAGTGTCTCATTCACAGATTCTAACCATTCTTTTGGCGGTCTACCTCTGGGCATTCTGCCATTTACTTGACCTTTATACACTTGTTTGGTCAGTCGTTCATCTTTCATTCTTTCAAGATGATGTCACCGGCACAGGTTATACATAAAATGTCATTGCCTCCATCTTCTTATACATTCTCGTACTTTTTCCTTTTAGATTTTGCGTTCAGAGCTCGGGAAATTAGGACCAGATGTATTAAGCAAACTGAAGCATACTAAGCATACTTAAGCATACTGAAGCGTGTATCGTAGAAATTAATCTAGGAAAATCTGTGAAAGCAGCGCCAAACAAAAAATGGATTGCCGTTCAGAAACGAATGGGAAGGGTCGCTGCGGAATATGAGACTTACAAGAATGAAGGACGTATCATAGAATACTTAGAGACTGTGGCATACAATATACAGCATTCATAGTCTTACATTTTTGCCTTTTTACTTTAACGCGGGCAAAAAGTACCATCGGGCGCATGGAATCGGGCGCGGGACGTCGGGCAATAGGAATTGGGTTTTTTTTCGGGCGAACATCAGTAGGCTAAACGTCCAGCCGGGCGCGTGAAATCGGGAGATTGACCTACATCGAACCATCTTAACTGATTTATTTTCCATGTTTCAACTATTGTCTCTTTTGCACCACATTCTTTAAGGATTATCTCGTTTCGGACTTTGTCCATTAGTATTTTTACGCATATTGTGCGTAGAGGTTTCATGCCAATCGCGTTAATTTTACTCCTGTCCTTCTCTGGACAGGTCCATGTCTCGCTACCGTATAGTAGAGTCGGTACGAATATAGAATTATGTATGGCCATTTTAGCATTTCTTTATATGTTTTTATTTCTGAGCATGGACCCTGCTCTACCGATAACATGCTTACCCTTATTTATGCGCCTATCTAACTCCCCATCTATTTTTCCGTCGCTAGTGAATAGGCTACCCAGATATACGTACTTGTCAACTTGTTCTAATCTCTCATCATTTAGGACAATGTTGCACATTGTTTTCACAATTTTTCCTTCAAACACCATGATTTTTGATTTATTTACGTCAATTTTAAGGCCCATGTTCTTCATGCTTGTATTAAGTTTATTCAACTTTCTTTGCGAATCCTCGATTGATTCTACCATAATAATCTTTCCATCTGCGAAAGCTAACCCACGTACCTTCACTGTTTCGAGATCTACAATTTTTTTTCTGTTGAACGACTCAACAGAAAAACAATTTTAGAACGCACCTTGAGTTCAGATTAAAATTATTTTATCTAAAATTGCGAAACAACCCTATTCAAAATTATGCTAAGTAAGTACTCATATTTATCAATGAAACAATATAATTTAAATATCTGGTATCAGAAGCTTATGGTCATATGTCATCAAATTGCCTGTGAGTTTTTTTTTGTATGTTAAAGCGAAATAATATCCAGAAGAAAGTAAGGTTAGAAACCCGTTTTTCTACAGCACGGCGCACATTAACCACACAAATAAAAAAGAAGGATTTTGAATTTCGCAGCGGAACCATGATGGCAGCTTGCATATTCCCATCTAATATAGACCTTAATCAGGGCAAGCGCAGTAGCGCTGCATTACCGCCATCAGTTCGCGAGTTCGTGCTATTCTCGACGACACCCTTTTTTATATTTTTTTGTTGATTACAAAATAAGATAATAAGCGCTTTTAAAATGAAAATAAACAGATGAATATCTCAATTAAGTCAAAAGTTATAGATATTTAAAAAACAAACTTTGGGGGTTTATGAAAAACAAAAGACAAAATTCAATTATGACAATATGTTTTTGTTTTTTTGTCAGATATAGTTTATTCGGTTTTTAAATAAAGGGTTGCAGTACAAAGCTAGATAACCGTCATTTTTGGCAAAAATGAGCTTTTTGCAGTAAAAATTATTCAAAAATCAAGTACATGTTGTTAAAGGATTCGTTCGAAATCTCATTTTTATTGTAGTAATAAAAAGATTGGTAATTCGTAACCAGATACCTGACTCTCTGTACACATGTCTGCTGTCTCCTTTTTTACATGCCTAACCTCTTATCTTTTTTAAAACTTTTTTTGTGACCATCTTCCTCTTCCTAAAAGTTTTTAAATACTGTAAAATAATAATATACTTTTTTTCAAAGAAAAAACTCTTAAATCAAGCTATTTGCCACGTTGTTCGCACGAAAATACCGTAATCAAATTTCAACATAAAATGTTAACTCTTCATTTTCTACCAAAAGCCACCTTTATATCAATCTTTATTTTCCCGGAACAGAATAAGTTTTTTCTATGAAAACTTTTTTATTCTTATGCAGCCTCCCCATATTTCGAGAGCAAGGTTTTATTATTTTTAAAAACTACTGACTATTTGAATTTGATTACCGCGTTTTCTAGACATATTTGTCACATAAATGTATTAAATTATTTTGTTCTTATATCAACATTTTATTTTTAAAGTTTAAGAGTAAGTAAAATGTTTCATTTATGTTTACCATGAAATTTAATACAAAAGGTTAATTTTTGCTAGTTCTATTTAAAAAATGTAGCTTCTTTTTGCATATTGATCCTGTAATGTGACAAATTTTACTTTACAAATCTAAACTTTAGAGGTTTTCCATATATTTTTCAAGATGAATACCTCATATAGGAAGCAAAACGGAAAAATCTGGAATTTCCAGGGTATTTAAATCAATTCTTGCTCCAATCATCCTGTATGTTTGACTTTGGTAACAGGATTTTTTTCGAATATAACTATTTTATTAAATTTTCAATATTTTCGCTAATCGTGAATAGCGACTAAGAAACCGTTTTTGGTTCAGAATTCAACTATTTAGTTGCAAGTGGAACTACTTTGTTAAAATTTGTATGAAACTTTTATTTGTGGTAGAAAATTAATGTTTTTGGTGACTTATTTACCTTTCTGGTTGAGAATTCGTGTATTTTGTTAAAAATAAATCTTTTTGGTTAGAAATTCATTTCTTTCGCTTGGAAATTAGTTTTCTTTATTGAAAATTCAACTGTTTGTTTGAAAATTTCTGTATTTTGTTAAAACTTCGTCTTCGGGTGGAATATTAATCCTCTTAGTGACTAATTCACCTTTTTGGTTCAAAATTCAACAACTAGGATAAAAATTAAAACCTTTGGTTGAAAATTTATATATTTTGTTGATTATTATTTTTTTTTGTAGAAAATTAATCTTTTCGGCTGAAAACTCATCTCTATGGTTGAAAATTAGTTTTTTTATTGAAAATTAATTTTATTCAATTAAAAATTTAACCAAATTTTTTGCAGAAATTTCTTTTTATAAACATTTCATCTTTTTGGTAGAAGATTCATTTGGTTGGTTGAAAATTCAACTATTTCATTTGAAAGTTTATTCTATTTGCTTCAAAACTTACTTCTCTAACTGAAAATTACACTATTCTATTTTTTGTTGAAAATTTATCTCTTTTAGTTTAAAATTCATCTATTTTATTAAGAATTTGTCTTTTTTAGTTGAAAATTCAACTATTAGGTTGAAAATTCCATTAGAAATAAAAATATTTGATTGCAAATTCATGTATTTTGTTAACAATCATTATTCTTTTTTAGAAGAAAATTAATCTTTTTTATTGAAATTTCAATTCTTTGATTGAAAATTAGTTTTTCTTTATTGAAAATTAATTTTTTAACTGAAAATTTAAATATTCCAGTTTTCGTCGGAATTTTGTTTAATAGATTTAATCCTTTTGGATGAAAATATATATGTTTGGTTAAAAATTGATCTATTTCGTTGAAAATTTATTTTATTTGGTTAAAAGCTATTTCTCTAACTTAAAATAAAACTATATCTTTTTTTTTTGTAGAAAATTTATCTTTTGTAATTGAAAATTTATCTATTTTGTTAAAAATTTGTCTTTTTTTGGTAGAAAGTAATTCTGCTGGGTTGAAAATTCAACTCTTTGGTTAAAAATTGGTTTCTTTGATTAAAGATGCATCATTTTAGCTAGAAGATAATTTATTGGGTTGAAAATTTAACAAACTTGGTTGAAAATTAGTTTTTTTGTTGTTGAAAATCAATTTTTTATACTAAAAATGTAGCTTTTCCATTTTTGCTAGAAAATTGACCTTTTTTAGTTGAAAATTCAATTCTTTTGCTTTAGTTTAATTTAATTTCTTTAATCGTCTCTATGACTTAAAAGCTCAACATTTTGGATGAAATTTTCTCAACTCTTTTGTTGAAAACTCGTATTTTTTGTTAATTCGTTTCGTTGAAAATCTAACTATTTTTTTTTTAGAAAATTCCTTTCTTCTTGGTTAAAAATTAGTTATTTTGAATATTAATGGAATAATAAAATTTTATATTAATAAACCTTAGATTTTTGTCAGTTCTATTATACACACAAATATGACATTCTTCATCACTACCCCTCAACTGAAACTCATTTCTTAATTACGAAAACAATGCTTTTGAGATTTTCGTGACATACCAATTTTTAGAGAAAGATTTTTTTTGGCATAAATCAATTTTCAAAAAAAAGTTAGTTACCTAGATCTGTACTAACACCCTTAATTTCTAAATATAGATTTTAACTTATTTTTTAATCACTAAGAATTCAATCATTCAGAAGTGAGAAATGATGCACACAATGTGAGAAATCATGCAAACAATACACGAACAATAGAAGAACATTATAATCGTTTGCACCAACTTCAGAGTTCAGACTCTCAGACGCTGGCCACACCATGCCACGGCGGACGTTCTTAATTATTTCTCGAAAACTAAAGGAGATCCCATTTTGATATTTACAATGCTTGTAGATGACATTGTGAGCTATCTATATGAAAAAAATAAAGAAAATAAAAAGTTTTTCTTTTTTCTTCAGAAATTCAGTTTCAAAATTAGTTTTTGAAAAATCCAAGAAGTTTTTGAAATTTTTTTGTTCAAAAAATATTTTTTCAAAACTGCGTCCTAATTACGAATATTTACAAAAATAGACATCAATATCATAAAAATCACCAAAGTTATGAAAGTTAAAAAAAAGATCATTTTCAATTTTTATTATCTCCAAGTTGTTTCATTTTTTCAAAAATTATTTTAGGAAATTAAAATTATTTCAGGAAATTGATGAAAATATAACTTTTGAGTTTAAAATTACTATTGCCATAAATAATTTTCAAATCAAGTATTTAATTTATAGATTTTCCTCAAAAATGTATTTTTTTGCTGAACTCTTTCGGAATTATTCTAAAAGTGACTATATAGTAAAAAGCTTTATTATGAATAAACAATTCTAGTCTTGAATAGAAAATTCTATAAACAAGTGCTTATCTTGTGAATTATCTCCAAAAGCCGAGTCGCAAGGCAATAGTGGGAATGGGGGTACTTCTTCAGTTTAGTATTTTACCACAATGCTGAATAATGCATCTTGCTATTAGTGTATAATTGTACATTTTAGAGGAGAAAGTGGTCTTTATTGAATAATTAATTGAAACGCATGTTTAATTTAATAAATTTCTTCAATAAAAAACAAACAAGGAACGCATGATTTATTGACAAGTGGACAAGGCCTACTGAGAATCTATACTCTCTAAACCTGAATTAGTGAAAAATTTAATGATTGACATGATAGATATATCTTTCACTGAATAATGTTTTTTTGCAATTGAATTTTTTTACTATCGCTTTCTTTCAATTTATGAAAAATTGTTGATTTTTAATGATTGATAGCTTTTTCTCGGGGGAAACATTCTCCACGATTGTACTGCTTTCAATTTTCAAAGTAAGTTTAAAATTTTTTTATAATAAATCATATTTTTCTTTCCTTAAACACGACTGATAATATAAAGTAATTTCTTGAAATCATAAAATCTTTCCTTTTCAGGGACCGCATTGTTGGTTAGACCTTGTAACCACATCTCAAAACATTTCAAGGAGGGAAAACACAAAGTCATTACGTGTACATATCCTTGTCTATTTTCTATTCCCTCCGTTAACCGTAAGTTCAAATTCACATTAGAGTCTCTGTCTCACTCATGAGTATGACTACTATGCATTTCGCCTTACTCTCTACATGATAAACGTTTATTATTCGATCTGCTGGCCTTGAAAAATTGACTTGCTTACACTTCCATTTCGCCTTGTCTTCCTCGCTTCGCCTCGCCTCGCACGCATGTCCCTACTTTTTCGCTTTGCCTCGCATTGCCAAATTCTGCTTTCGCCGCTAATACCTAATACTTATCTACTATTTACCATATTTACATTTTACTCATATCTACTTCGTCTCCTATTTACAATCTTTCCTTCTCCATTCCTCCTTCCTTCTCTTCTTCTCCATCTCACCCAACACTCCCTTCACCCATGCTACTGCCCTTTTGTCCCACATTTCATGCATCAAAACCTCCACGATTATATCATACTCCTTTCCACCTGCTCGCAATCCTCCTACCAGTATTCCACACTTGCATCCCCATTCCCGCACAATTTACACATCCTCTGTTCCCAAGAAAGCCAGAACCCATTAAAAACCTCCATGCACCCACATCTCATCCTGGCTATAAATTCCTGACTTCCTTTCTCTCCCTTCTCCCACAAATATTGCTCTCTCTCCCTTGGCGTAATCCACTCATAGTTCCCGGTAAACCTTAAGTCTCTTATTCTCTCCTTTCCTGCTGCCTTCTCTCCCTCCATGCCGTTTTTTCTGCCCATCTCACACACCTTCATCCCTTCCTCGTGCATCTTTCTCACTTCATCCATCTGCCGTGCATTCGTTCTAAAATACATTTCTCTTTCCACCTTCATCTTCCCGCTCCCTTCCCTGCTCTCCTTCTCCCACCAACATTCCCTACCAGCTTACTTTCCCCCTCTTCCAAAAATTTCTCCTCATATTCACACGCCCCACTTCCTGTTATAATCCCTAAACTCATTCTCCACGTCGCCCTCCTGACAATATAATTAGGTGTATTCCTTGCGAACAACAGGAAGCCTAGGTAAATAAAAACGGTTTCACATCATGCACCGCCTTTCCGTTTCATTTCCACTCTCCTCCCTTATCCCTTCCACCTCCTTTCCTGAACTCCATAACCTTGGACTTTTCCGAATTCAGCTCTGACCTATTCTTATCCGGTATCTTTTCAACCTCTTTATGATCTCCTTTAACCCTCCGTTAGACGCAACCCTAAAACTTCCTAGTTTAGACGCAATGTGTCTGACAGGCCACCTGTATTCATTCGAGAAGCACATCAGTAATAATTGTTATAGAAAGTTATCTTAAGGGTTTTGGGGTCGCTGATTACGATTCTGATGTTGAAATTTCAAAATTCAAAATGGTGGATCCAATATGGCGACTATTGAAAGGCAGAATCGCAGAATTAGCAATTTTTTCAACTCGTCTGAAACTTGATGTACGGGGGGTTTTTTGGGTTCGCTCATTACAATTCTGACGTTAGAATTGCAAAACTTAAAATGGTGGATCCAATATGGCGACTATTGAAAGGCAGAATCACCGAATTCGTGTGTTTTTAATTGCACCTCTTGTTATGAATTTTCCCTTCGGAATACGTTTTCGAAAATACTGTCAGCCATATTGCATCCGGCATTATGTTTTTTTTTAAATGACGACAAATATATTATCATCGACTCATGGGACTCCAGTGTGACGATTGTCATCGAAATCGAAAAATCTGTTCATACACGTGTCCGCCATATTGCAACCGCCATTTTTTTGTGTGGAATTGACATCAAATTCCTTATTTGCACCCTAAAAACCCCTGAGAGTAAAATTTCAAGTTTCAATTATGAAAGCTTCTCTTTTTGTTAATTTGTTGGCGACTTCGTTCGCTCGGGTGCAGGGAACCTGGCATGTTTGAAGGATCACAGTGACATTTCACCTAGTCTGCCATAAAACTTATTAAAGGTTTTCGATAAAGCTTATATTGATTAACGAATACTAAGAAGGTCAAGCCCCTGTGCGCTCTGTAGTACGAGAGATGAGCGAAAACAGCTTGAGGTGGCCTGTCAGGCCGGTTGCGTCTAACGGAGGGTTAAGCCTGCTCGCTTTTTTCCAACAACACTATGCCATCTGCATACGCGGGTAACCATATCCTAACCCCTCCTACTCTAACTCCCCCTACCGCTCCGGCCTCTAGCTCATGTATATGACTACAGTGAATTTGGCCTTCCTTTCTACATATATATACAAGTGAATATCTAAGAATTCGTCAGTTGCCCTCTCCGAAAATGAGGCCTCTTTTTGGTGCTTCTGCCGTCATGTTGATGCTCGTCTTCAATTATATTGGTGAGTATATTAATAATTATTATTATTTCAGTACGTTGCAAATGTCGCTCCTTCGTCAACGTCTATTTCATTTCAATACGACATCCAGAGTTTCATAGTTCATTTTAATAAGTTATCCTATTTATATATTTCATGTACAATTTAATTTGCGAGAATTTTCATGAATGATTGAACACAAGTGATTCACCTAAGCGATTTTATTCATTACGCATTTAATTTTTACATTCTCATCATAATGAGAAGGTATTGATTTTATGTGAAAAATGACTTTCATGGATTCCATTAAATGTGGACGTTTTGAGGCCCCGTAAGCCAGAAAAAATAGTTTTTACGTCCGTGTCTGTCTGTCGCCGTCGTCGTCTGTATACCGGATAACTTTTGAAAGACTAATCGGATTGGATTGTGCTTTGGCACACAGTTTTGGGGGCCAAAAAGAAAGATATAGTTCGTTAGCCAGCCAATTACGCTGAAAATTCAAAAAGTGAGCACATTTTGATAATTTTTTAGAACACTTTTTTTAATATTTAAAAATTCTATGGACGAATCTAAATAGTACTAAAAAAGGCGAACAAAATATGCTTATGTCATTTTTCGATAAAATGAAAATTTTCAGAGTTACAGCATTTTCATAAATCCAAAAAAAGAAACGAAAATTCACATTTTCAGCCAAATAACGCACGATACAAATTTATTATGGGTCACTTTTTGATAGGATGTGTAGTTTTTGTTTTATTCGTAAAAAATAACATTAACAGTGAAAAAATCTGCCGATAAGTGGGCACATTCTCATCAAAACTTTGCTTATTTAATTTCTTTTTCATCTCGTGTGTGAGTTTTTAAAATATTTAATTTTTTCTTTATGTTCTCAATACTATTTCTAACGATTAAAACAATAAAATAACTATCATTAATGCTAAATAACATATATATAAATTAATTAATTATATAACATATGGTCGTTACGAATTGCGACGACCAAATCGCGCGCCGTAAGAGCGCTCAAACTTTTGGGTTTATATTATACGATGAACAGAAACGAGCGTGGAGCGCGAGGTTCACGTAATTTTGAAACCAAATACCGAGCCCGAAGTTGAAGCGTCAGGTAAATGTGTCCGAGCGCGTAGCGCGAGGTGAATACATTATCGAGCGCGAAGCGCGAGATCCAACTGGTGCGCACCCTAGGCGCGTTCAAACTTGCGAGCGAAGCGATCCGCGCGCGAAGCGTTCGATGAGAATGTGAATTATATTTTTTTAAATTGATATCTTTAAAATTTTAAATTCATGAGTTTCGTTTGTCTTTTGACAGAAATATCATCAGGTATGAGCCGAAGATTGGACAAGCAAAAAGGTGTACAACATGATGATGGGACTAAAGGCAAAGGTAAAGAGTCCAACGAAAAGCCGACAGTGACAAGGCGAATGAACCCATACACACTCAAAATTGAAAATTATGATGAGGGCCGTAAAGTATTCATAGGTGAGGATCGCACTACACTTCGCATAGGACGTGATGAGAGCTCTCAAACAGAAACGCAGGCAGGTGAGCGGCGTCCTGCTCGTGTACATGTCGGTCGTTTTGATCAACATCAAACACGTGACCAGGATGCTGCATTCTTAGAAGAACTTGCCCAAATGCCTGCCGGCACGCCTATAGGGAAACCAAGAGGTCGTCATAAAAAAAACCCTAAACCGCAGGAAATTAGCGCCTTTTTATTGAATATACCACATGTAAATGCTCCACATCAGACCAATGTATTAAGTGATGAGTACGCTGGACGTACCGCTCGATTACAAAATCCACGGGATCCAGATGTCTCACTCCATCTGGGCACTCCAGCAACCAGTCCTAAACATTATGCACCTTATGGTCATAATACTGGACATTTCACAGATGCATTTGATCAACCTCAAATGACCCATTTGCATGCATCAAAGCAATTAACTGAGCAGGGCCCTAGACGTCGCGCAGGAGGTGATGGTAGCTCTGAAGGAGGAAGCAAGAAAATACCTATGCGTCGTCAGGGAAATTTCAGTCGATTAAAATCTGAAAAAGATAGTATACTCTCAAAAGAACTGGCCGAGATAGAAGCAGACGGGGCGAAAAAGTCTAGATGGTATATGAATACGGAAGACCTTCCCCCTAACATTGATGAATCTAACCTTTGGAGTCATTCAGGGCATTCACAGAGTATTCCGTATCCAGGGCAGGCAGGACAGGGCCTATACCATTTAAGTCAAGGACAGCCTGGCGTATTTCAGGGAATTCCACCAGAAACGCCAGGAGCTTATTTTCCTGTACCATTTCTACCTGTAGCAGATCAGAACCTACACAATTTCAATCAAGGACAGCATGGCTTTTCTCAGGGAATTCCACCAGCAACGCCAGGAGCTTATTTTCCTGTACCATTTCTACCTGTAGCAGATCAGAACCTACACCATTTCAATCCAGGACAGCATGTCTTTTCTCAGGGATTTCCACCACTACCGCCAGGAGGTTATTTTCAAGGACAAATTCCACCTGTAGCAGGTTATCAAAATCAAGGAGAGGAGTACGAACATACGGATACT
>CAKNYM010031681.1:0-15489 GCA_932195095.1 Andricus curvator
GGCTTTTAGTTGTTCAAATTGAAAAGTGTTTGACTGATTAAAAACACCATAAACTCAACACTCTTTCCTCTCCATCTTTCTGTTATTTTCGTGAGATATTTAGTGTTTGAGGCAAATAGCAATTATATTTTCACAGCATCGGCCGGCGCGGGTGGCCCAACGCGTGAGATCGCCTGACGATAAGCTAATACAGGCGATCCGGGAACGCGGCTACCGGGAACTAGCTGATTTTCGGCATGCGAACCAGGCTCTAATAAGCTTAAAAAGCCTGGTCCGTGCGCGGAACCGGAAAAGCTTATATAGGTTCGTGGTGTGGAACCGAAAAAAGCTTATATAGGTTCCACACTGACCGCGCTTAAAAGCTAATTAGTTTTCAGAAAAAACACTTTTTATTTATTTATGTGATTTTACTATAAATAATGAACAATAGTGAATTATATATCAGTATAGAAAATGGACACTCGTTGGCAACATCCTTTCACAGCTATGGTTTGCGGACCAAGCGGATGCGGGAAAACTTTTTTTGTCAAAAAATTATTACGCTACATCGATGTCATGTGTGATACACATTTTGAACGTATTCTTTTTTACTATTCAGAATGGCAATCGGGTTATTCTGAGTACGGTGAAACCATAGAATTTAGAGAAGGCTTACCGCAACCGACTGATTATTCCAGAGATAATGACCGTGCTAAGCTCATAATTATCGATGATCTTATGCGTGAATCTTCGAACAATACAATTGTAGATCTTTTCACTAAGGGTAGTCACCACAAAAATCTTAGTGTTATCTTTATCTCGCAAAATTTATTTCATCAGGGACATGGACAAAGGGATATATCACTGAATACAAATTATATCGTTGTTTTTAAAAATCCTCGAGACCGAGCTCAATTTCAACATCTTGCTCGACAAATATATCCAGAAAATCCTCGTTTTTTACAGGAGTCTTATCAGGACGCGACATGTAAACCTCACGGCTACCTTCTTCTCGATTTAAAACAGTCTACACCCGATAATTGTCGGTTTAGAACAAATATTTTTCCAACTGATGGGTTTTCATATGTGTACATACCTGTCAAAAATATAAAAGGAGGTGCTCGAGTTGATCAGATACCAGTTGTACGTATGTAATGGCGTCGAGTGCACGTAAACACATTGGTGAAAAAAACACAGCAGCGTTGCATGCACTCTGTCGCCTCGATCGTAATCAACGAAAAGCGATTCTGAGCACAGCTAATGCAAAACTCGTAAAATGTATATGCGAGTGCGCTCTAAATATTTTGGCAGGAAATATACCTTTGAAAACACATGAAAAACACAAGTTAAAAAAGCATAAACATACTTTAAGAAAATTGGCAGCATCGAAGGGTACTTGGAAAAATAAAAAACGCTTTATCATTCAGAAGGGTGGATTTTTACCGTTATTACTCGCACCGATTATCGGTAGTCTTCTCTCAAATATTTTCAGCTCAGCTAATTCACGAGAGTAAGAATCCCTTTTCCATTTAATTAAAAACTATGGAGCATTCGAGAAAGATGGTTTTGGTGCCAAGCGAGCAGGTAGAAAAATTTCTACAACAAGGTTTCGGATCAGAGGTTAATACTGGAAATACGAAAGCGCACGCTTCTTCGATGAATCCTGTAGATAATAATATCTTCTCTAGTGCTAACTACAAAGGTCCCAATCTCAAAAATACGACCCAAACTCCAGGTAATATTATGACCAGACTCGATGCTGAAATGAGTGAAATATTAAATTCACCATTCTAGAAAGATGAGCGTGAAAAATGGAAAATGTATCAGCAAGTTTTACAAAAATTTTTATTTTTCACCCAGGAAACATGGAAGCATAAAAAACCGAATAAAGAGCAGGATAATCAGAGAGATAAAAAAATAGGTTTTACGAATAATAGTAATGATAATGATGATGAGGGGGAAGATTATTTTAAAAATATTGATAATATTATTGCAACTATTCCAAAAAGTTTTAAAAATAAAGGAATTGTTTTAATCCAGCGACTTTGTGAACCAGATTTACGAAAACGTATAAAATGGGATTCACATGGTTCTCTCTTTATAGATGGTAAATCTGTAAAAAATGCAAATATTAGTGATCTAATAAACGATGCGTTGAGGTTGAGAAAAAAGGTGAAACCGGCGGGGCGAGGCCAGTTTGCCATGGTGCTTCGTGAAATCGGCATGTCTAGAGAGATTGTCGGAAATAGAGAATACTGGAAAGAAAATATAATCTCTCCGAGCGAGACAGGTAGTCGGCGTAGTCCCAAACGAGCGTCTAGACTTTATGACTCACTAATGACAGAAGAAGACGAAGACAGCATTAGTGGTAACGAGGTATACACAAGTATCACTGACACTACAGGTAGAAGTAGGAAGCGAGCAACACCTGCCAGCACGGGGTCGGTTAAATCTCAAGGGAGGAGAAGAAGTAGTAATCACTGGAAAACTTTGTTTCTAAAACCATGAAATTGTTAGAAGAAATTTATTTCGACCCATCTCATGAAGCCTCTTACTCTGGCATTGAGAAACTCGCAAAAGCTGTGCGTGGAAGAGTCTCACGTGCAAATGTGGTTGAGTGGTTAAAATCTCAAGATTCATATAATCTACACGTACCTATTCATCGACGATTCAGAAGAATAAATTACGATATATCAAATATAGATGATTTATGGGAAGCAGATTTAGTTGATTTGAAGCATTTAAAAGATTCCAACGATGGATACTTGTATCTACTGGTGGTGATTGACGTGCTGAGTAAATACGTTTGGGTTGAGCCTCTTAAAGATAAATCTATGAATGAAGTGAGAAGGGCTTTTGAGTGTATTCTTGAGAAAAGTGGAAAGCGATCTCCCGTCTGCTTTCAGAGCGATAGAGGAAAAGAATTTCTCGGCGTAGGTTTTCAAAATTTTTTATTAAAACGGGGTATAAGATTTCGTGCTGTACGTGATCCAAATGTTAAGGCTGCTGTAGTCGAACGATTTAATCGCACACTGAAAGAACGTATGTGGCGCTATTTCACTCATAGTAATACTCATCGTTACATTGATGTTTTACAACAACTTGTACAGAGCTATAATAACGCGCGACATTCCAGTATAGGAATGCGACCAACAGAGGTGACTTTGGAAAATGCAGCACACGCCCGATTAAATATTCAAAGAAAGTACGGTAGAAAAGCCTTGCGTGGTAAAAAGCCTAAATATAAGGTCTCTGATTACGTACGAATCAGTAGAGAGAGAGGCGTCTTTGCGAAAGGGTACGAAGCTGGATGGACGGAAGAGATTTTTAAGATAAAACGAGTAATAACGGGTCGCAGACAAATCCCATATGTTTACGAGTTACAAGATCTGGCTGGTGAGGATATTGACGGAATTTTTTACGAGAAAGAACTATCGGGTGTGAAGAAAGATACTGATATTAATGAGACAGAATTTATAATTGAACGAGTGATACGAAGTAAGGGGAAAGGTTCCAAAAAACAGTTACTTGTCAAGTGGATGGGATATTCTGATAAATTCAATTCTTGGATACCTGCCAGCGATTTAAAAAAATTACAATGAATAACGATCAATTTCACCTAATTTTACCAAGCAATAGCAGTATGAAGTATTTTCCGCACAATACTACGACTCATTTTACCACACAACTGCCGCACGAAATTCGTTTGCAGGGTCGTTGGGCTGTTGGTCTTACAGAAATTCAATTTCCAAGAACATTTCTTCATGTAAGACACAATTTGCCTGATCGAATGGAAAATCGCATACCTCTAATGACGAATGTGTCAAGTAGTAGTAGTAGTAGTATCGTTGATGAGAAAAATGAAGAAAATTATGAGAGAAAAATGAAAGAAGCGAAAATTGACGGTGAAGATTTACTTCTTAAATACTCGCTTCCTTACGTTCTCAAAGGGGACACCGAGTTCTCTGAGCTTAATGACAATGCTATTAGAGATAAATACACAGCAGGTATGTTGACTGGTAAATGGTTAAGTCCTATTGTCTCCGAGTTTCGACCTGGTGTGTACCCACAGGTAAGCGATCTCGTCCGAGCGATAAACCAGACCGCGATTGCTCGAGAACACGTAGGCTTAGTTTTCCAAAAAGACAAAGATTGTTATGTCAAAGTTGAAAAAATTTGTCAAGACGATTGTGATATGAAAGGTCGGCATTTTCTTGCAATAAGTGAAAAAGTATCTCGTATACTTGGTTTTGCACCACAACAATTAATATCAGATAATTCTCATTATGCTAATCACCCTCCAAGCCTGGCTCGTGGTTTACCTGAGAAAATGTTTGTTTATTGCGATATTTGCGAACCTCATATTACAGGCGATGTACAAACACCACTTTTACGTATTATTCCTGTCGACACACGAAACTACATTTTTGCATCCACGCAAGTTACTCAGTTTTCTTCTCCGAATTTAATTTCTCTTCTTCATACTCAATTTCGCACGATAGAAATAGATATAAGAGATCATGCTGGGCTTCCTATACCATTCGAGTTTGGCACTCTGACAGTGACACTTCTATTTAAAAAAATTGATTAGAGAAAGGGAAGAAGAAATATAAAAATTATATGACCCAGTAATAATATTAATGAGTTATTACGTAGATTACTACACAACACAAGTCGGTGGAGGGGGAATATCAAAAGTTTATGTCGGATCGTCCTATCAGCGAGGTCATGGAATCGGAAGCTTTCTAGGCGGGCTTTTTCGACGTGTATTGCCGATATTAGCGCGAGGTGCGCGTACAGTTGGAAAGGAGGCACTTCGAACAGGTGTTAACGTTATAAATGATGTCGATAGGAAAGTACCACTCAAGCAGGCATTCAACTCGCGTATTAATGAATCTGGTCAAAAATTAAAAAGAAAAGCTTTGGATAAAATTGATAATCTTATGAATGGATCTGGTTATAAATTTGGTGTAAAAAATTTCGGGCCTCAGTTGTCCGGAGTTCGTGGTCTTGAGAGTGTCACGCAGCTTAGAAAAGGGATTAAACGGGAAAAAAAGTTAAGAGGCTTAGTACAACAAGGAAATCAAAGAAGAAGAAAAGGGTGAAAAACACGAAATCTAAAAAGAAAATCCATAGTAGTAAAAAAAGGAAGAAACAAAGGCGTAAATCTAGCGTTGGAAAAAATCGTTTAATTTCGGACATTTTTGGCGGTTAACAAGTACATTATTATATGATGTCATTTTTACACTCACATTCTAGCGAGTGTTTGAAAACTGAACTAGATCTTTTTTCTCTTCCACCTACTCAAACATCTATTGAGAGCTCGCAATGGGTCCATTACAAGCCCGTTTCATCGCTGACCGACGATTCGCCGATAGAGTTTGTCATTCCAGGCCACGGCGAAGAATACATAGATCTCGCTCATACAATGCTCAGTATACGCGTCAAGCTGGAAGCACCGGTAGAAACTTCTGCAAATGCAGAAGATCTGAAAAGTGTAACTGTGATAAACAACTTACTTCATTCGATGTTCAATCAGGTGGACGTATATTTCAATCAAAAACTCGTTTCTCCTCCAAACAACGCATACGCGTACAGAGCTTACCTGGAAACATTGCTCAATTATGGACCAGCTGCAAAAAAGAGCCATCTGACTTCCGCTCTCTGGTGTGTCGATACAGCAGGAAAAATGGAAGATTTGTCAACCGAAGATACAGGCATCCATATCCGTCGAGCTCATTTTGGTGCAGGCAAAACAATAGATCTAATCGGTCATCTACATTGCGACATTTTCAATCAAAACAAATTTCTTCTCAACGGAGTCGAGATGCGTCTTCGACTCGTACGTACAAAAGATGGTTTTTGCCTTTTGGATCCCATCAGGACATGCAGTTTACACATTTTGGAAGCATCGCTCCTCGTACGTCGTTCAAAAATAAGCCCCGGAATTTTACTAGCACACGCGAAAGCTCTAACACAAGGAACAGCAAAATACCCGATAACAAGAGTGGAGGTCAAAGCGCTCACTTTACATGGCGGTATTCACGGTGAAACTCTTGATAATGTTATTCTCGGTCAGTTGCCTAAAAGAATAATCATTGGTTTCGTTGAGAACAGAGCTTTTAACGGAAGTAGAGAACTTAATCCGTTTAACTTTAAAAATTACAAGATTAATTTCTTATCCCTTTACGTCGATGGCACACAAATACCCTCAAAACCTCTACAGCCAGATTTTTCCAAAAATAAACTTTACGTTGATGCTTATCAGACTCTTTTCTCCGGCACTGGTATTCACTTTCTTAATGAGGGTAATGATATTGATAGAAGCGATTACCCGGAAGGATTCTGCCTCTTTGCTTTTGATCTTACCCCTGATCTTTCTGCAAATTATTATTCTCACTGGAATCTCGTAAAACATGGAAGTCTACGAATAGAGGTGCGTTTTGAAGAACCACTTGCCAACACAGTAAATTGTATTGTATACGCAGAATATGATAACGTTTTGGAAATAGACGCGTCTAGACAAGTTATTGTTGATTTTGGAGGGTAATAAATCATTCTCGCCACCGCCTTCATTTCTTGGAATTTTATATATCTCACATCCTAATGTACACATGTGTTTACTTAGGACAGGTTTGGACAGGAAATGAGTACCTTTTTACAATCTCGCTGTTATCTTTCGAAAATGCAGCTGTGTAATCATTAAAAACGATGGGAAAAATCTTAATCATGTGTCATCATATATACGTGTTTTTTTGGAACTCAGCCACCATCTTTCATTTCGCCCAAAGTAGTCTTACAAGTCGGTTGTTTCGTTACGTGACCACTCACTGCCGTCTTCTTCAAACGCATTACCAGTAAGACTCTAATTTTGCGAAGAATATTATGGACTACGTGATTGATATTCAAGGCTTTCGCGATCTTGAAAATAAGTTTATTGCAAAAGAAGTGGCCGTCATTGCAGTAGATCATAATTTTATCGGATATTGGATAGCTGCACCACCTTATCCCTTCTCGGATCTTTGTAACGATGCGAAACATCAGAATAACTGGCTCACCTGTTATTTTCACGGCATCGAGTGGTTTGAGGGAGATACTCCTACGAATTTCCTACATTCGAATCTTCGTGATGTCGCAAAATCAGCTAGTCAAATCTATACCCGTGGCCGGGAGAAAGCTGCACTTTTGCAAAATATTATGAGTAGACAGATTATTAATCTGGAAGAATTAACCTGTCCAACTTTTAAAAAGCTGGAAACCAGTAAAGATTACTGTTTTCATCACGGTGTGAAAAAAGGAACATTTTTTACATGTGCTCTCAATAACGCAACTAAACTGAAAATCTGGCTTCAAAGTCAAAGACGAGAAGAAATATCACCTCGAGGTATCACACGTCAGAGTACACTGAAAAAAAATGTCAGTTTTAAAACTGAAAATCATGCGACGGCTGTGACATCGAGCACGGTCGCTGACAACATAGAAATTTCTGTCAAAAAAATCAATCAGACTGCGAGTGAGGTAAATAACCGTTTAACAGATTTGCCTCGACTTGGCAGTCCTGGAAATAGAGATGGACAGCCTTCAGATACTTCGAGCACTTCAAGCAATACCACGACATACGACTGGTGTATTCCCTGCGGATCGGATACCGAAGGTGTGGATGAGACCGGCTGCTTTAATTTTCAACACGGATCCACACAATAAAAACGGATCGCATTGGGTTGCGGTTTATATTGACAGAAATGGCCACGGAACGTACTTTGACAGCTACGGCCTACCGCCTCTTATTCCTCAACATCTTTATCGTCTGCGAGGAAACTGTACCCTACTCCGATGGAACACAGCAGAGTTACAAAGTTCCTCTTCGGACGTGTGTGGTCAGTTTTGTATTATGTTCTTGTATCACATGTGCAGTGGTTTTTCTTTGCGTGAGTTTACCAGGCTTTTTAGCAAAAATCTGGTAGAAAATGACCGCATTGCTGCGAATTTTTATAAAATGATTTTAAAAAAATATAAAATTAAGCCGAGCGTTTTGCACAAATCTGAAGACAGGTTTCAAGGTGGAGATTATAACAAGGGGGCTATTAATACACATCTTGAATCCTGTGTTCAATCTTGCTCTTCACAACTTGCTACTTTATATCTCACATAGTATACTTACATTTAATACAGCGCACTACGTGTTACTTTAAGAGTTTATCAAATATATTTTGCGATATGTGTTTATTATTATCTATAAGTCTTCAAGTATCTCTCTCTCTTTTTCATGCTGCGTCACTTGTATGTCTCTACTTTTAAGTTTTATTGGAAATTCTCGTTTGGAAGAAAAAAAAGCGTCTTTGTGTGTGTGTGTCGGTGTGTGTTTGTGTGATTTTATTCAATGAAATAAAATGATATCCCTGTCTACGATATGTAATAGTCATAATCGTCATAATAATCGATAATTTTAAGTATATGTATCTTTTAGATGTAAACTATTTTTAATTTTTAACTTACAATAAACCGGTTTTACTAGTTGTAATTAGATGTAATTTTTTTTGAAAATTTGGTGAATAAATCTATTTTAATAGGTTTGAACATAACCCTAATCTATTTATTCATCTTCCTCCTCTTTTAGAAAATAAGTTTTATTATTTAACTTTAAAATTTATTAATTAATTAATTAATTAATTATTATTATTATTTATATTATTATTAATATTTTATTAGTATTTTATATAAATATATTATATTATTATATTATTATTATTATTAATCAATCAATCAATCAATCAAAATAGAATCATAGAAGTTAATTATTCCTTTCAGCAGTAGTCTAGAATCTAAGAACCCATAAGTACAGCTTTAAATATGGCGCCATACAGTCTACGAAACTCCATCAACACTGCACAAGTATACAAATCCCTTGAATGACATCGTTTGGCCATCTATTCCTTATCTTCCATTCATAGACTTAAGCAAACACAAGCGTCGAGCGAGGCAAGGCCCAACCAGCCGCCGACTGGCGCCAGACGTCTGGGCAAACACTGAGGAGTGGGGGTAGGCTGACTGGCGGCCCATAGTTGCCCCTTACTACTTACATGGATGGTTTAAATGTGTTGAATAAAATTTTAAATCTCAAATTAATGTAAGAATTATTGTTAATTTACCGAAATATTACTCGAAAAATAGAAAAATAGTATTTTCTATCATTTTATTATATTTTCTGAATAATATTTCGTTAATTTAACCTTAATTCTTCAAATTATTTGTTATTTAAAATTTTATTCAACCCACTTAAAACATTGATGTACGCATATTGAACTCGGAGTCATAAATACGCGTTGAATTTTATTCGCAATTCTGAAAAAAAAGAAAGGATGAATAAGAAATAAAATAAAATAAAAAAATGTAGAAACGTGGTATTATATTTGCACTGTAAGGAAAGGGAAGATATGAGTGGTGGGGCAATAATTAAATTATTTTATAATTAGTCCACTTCAATTTCTTCAATTATGAAATTCTCACAATATCAAATGATAAAATTTTCAGCTTTTAAAATGATCAATTTCAAAAATCATAAAATTATTAACGTTTCAAATTACAAAATTATAATTTCCCAAACTTAATAATTGCTAAAAGTATAAAATGATCAAAATTTCAAATTGTCAATTAATTTTTCTCAAATTGTCAACCTTCAAATTATCAGTTTCTAAAATTATAAAATGATCAATTTATCCAATTATCAAATTGTCACAATATCAAATGATAAAATTTTCAGCTTTTAAAATTATCAAATTCTAAAATTATAACATGATCAAAATCTCAAATTATCAAATTATCATAACTTCTCAAATTATCAACCTTCAAATTATCAGTTTCTAAAATTAGGAAATTATCAATTTCTCCAATTATAAAATTATCACAATAAAAAAATGATAAAATTGTCACCTTTTAAAATTATCAATTTCTAAAATTATAAAATTATTAACCTCTCAAATCATAAAATTATCATTTTCCAAACTTAATTATTACTAAAATTATAAAATGATCAATTTCTCAAATTGTTATATAATAAATTTCTTAAATTATCAAAAAAACAGGTAACTTTAGAATTTTCACAAAATTCAGTAACTTAAGGCGCTTCGTCAGACTTGATTTTTAGCCCATGTATTCGTTTTGACATGAATCCCGCTAAACGGATGAATTGTTCGATGTAATATTTGAACCACATAATCTCAAGGGCATAGTGCCCAACAAGTCAGTCTCTTTTTTTCGAAAAATGGTCTTGTTTTTGTTTTTTTCTTATTAATCGAAAATCTGCTTTATTTATGCGCCTGGAAACGAGCAATCCGCCACCGGGAAAGTACCCCTGTTGAACCGAAAACAGGCGCTCCGAATTTGAAAGGAAATTTATCGTAATTCACCGTTAACTTTTTCAAGCCTGCTTCACCCCAGGGGGGCGGTCGTAACTCATCCGCCCTTTCCATTGTTGCATCCTGACACGATTCGAGCCGCTTGAACGAAATTAATAATTATTCAAATATGCAGAAATTCAATTTTTATATGCTGCATTAGGTTCATTACATAATTACGAGACGATTAAAAAAAGATAGAAAAAAATCGGTTCACCCGTTCAATTTCTGTGGGGAGTTTTGGTAATGTTGCATTTTATTCGAGATTACCTTCAATATTGAGAATATTTACCGATTTTCCAAATCCTTTTTTCATTTTTTGCTTCAAATTATATCATTTTCAAATTTTATCAGCTAATTAAAATTTCATGGGTGATTTACTTTGGTCTTTATCGAAAGACAAAACCAGAGTCAAGGATGATTAATCAATTCATTGAATATTCAATTAGATTCATCGAATCTAATTGTTATAAACAAATTATATTAACAAAATGTAAACATATTGCAAATTTTGCTTGCAAAGTATATTTGTAACTTGAAATTGCTTGATTTTATCAACGCGATCATCTTTGATCATGAAAATTTGTTGTATGGTATAATTTGTTTGTTTTATAAACAAATTATGTGAACAAATGCATAGTTTAGGCGTTCATTGGCAGAAAGTAATTGTTTTTTTTTATTAACTTTAAATTATATGAGTGGTATAATATGTAGTGATTAAGATTGGTCATTCCATATTATTTGTTTATTTTATAAACATATTTTATAAACAAATGCATAGTTTGGTCATTTATGGACAGAAATTAATACTTTTTTTTTTACAATCATCTTCAAGTAGCACAAGTGGTGATGTTTATTGACGAAGACTTGTCAATCGATATTACTGGTTTTTGTTATAAACAAATTTTATAAGGAAATGCATCTTTTGAACATTTAGAGATAGAAAGTGTTCGTTTTTCTTGCACGTCGTCAACTTACATAAGTGGTGATATACAGTGACAAGGAATTGTCAATCCATATAATTACATTCTCATTCTAATGAGAAGGTATTGGTTTTATGTAAAATTTGACATAGTCGGTTTTCATCAAATCTCCACGTTTTGAGACCCCCTGAGCTAGAAAAAACACACACTTTTTTATGGCCTAAAAAGAGAGAACGTGTTCGTTAACCAGCTATTTTGGATGAAAATTCAAAAAGTGAGCACATTTTGAAAATTTTTGAGACCACTTTTTTTGAAGATTTGAAAATTCTATGTACGGTTATTAGTAGTACGCAAAATGACGAACAAAATATTCTTATGACTTTTCGTGATAAAAAAAAAATTACTGGAGTTATAGCATTTTCAAAATTCCCAAAAACAAACGAAAATGAACATTTTAAGCCGAAAAACGCACGATATGAAAAAAGTCAAGAGGAGAAAAACATTGCTTCTTGAACATCATATAATATTTTCATAACAACTTTTTGAATTTTTTGGAAAATAAAAAATTCAAATTTTGATCGCACAAAAAATAATGAAAAATCAAAAATTCCATTTTGCTGTCAAACTATGCAAGATACGAGAAAAGATCGTCTCACCGAAATTGTGCACCTAAAAAAGATCTACAAATTTCTTATTAATCACTTTTTGATATGACGCGTAGTTTTTGTTTTATTTGTAAAAAACAGCATTGAAAATAGAAAAATCAAATTTTTAGACGAATAACACCAGCTACGAAAAAAATGAGCGAAACAAAATTTGTTCATCCAAGAAAGAGGTACAAATTTGTTGTGAATCATGTTTTGATAGGATGCGTAGTTTTTGTTTTATTCGTTAAAATAACATTGACAGTAAAAAAAATCAAATTTTTGAAAACAATGCAAGGTACGAAAACAGATAAATGAACAAAAATTGTGCATTCAAAAAAGACTTACAAACCTGTAATCAATTTTTGTTGTAAGAATATATTCAAAATGAAAAAAATTAACTTTTTTGATAAACGGCACGAGCTAAAATAAAATGTTAACTAATAAAATTTGTCGCCTAAATTATATCATTACTTTTCATTTGAAATCAAATACAAATTTATTAATTTGTATATGAAGAACATATAACACGAAGCGCAAAGTGCGCGATCAGTGTATTTCGGAGCGCGAAGCGCGACGACCAAATCGCACGCCGTAAGTGCGCTCAAACTTTTTTGTTTCTATCATACGGTGCACAGAACCGAGCGCGAAACGCAAGGTTCAAATGATTTTCACATCAAATATCGAGCGCGAAGCGCGAGTGTCTGGATGAGAATGTGTTCCTTAAGGTCGATAGAACCTTGAGTAAATAAAGTTCCTTTTCAGTCTAAAATAAAAACAAATTTAACAATCACTTAATATGTAGAGGTTTTGATAATTTTATAATATTTGCAAACAAACTTTTTTTTTTCATCCAAGTCGAACACGAAGTTCAAAAATGTAGAGGAGCCGAGCGTAAAGCGCGATGTAAATACGCCCGAGCGCGTAGCGCGAGGTGAATACATAATCGAGCGCGAAGCGCGAGATCCAACAGTCGCGCGCCCTACGCGCGCTCAAACTTGCGACCGAAGCGAGCCGCGCGCGAAGCGCGCGATGAGAATGTGCCCGCGCGGCGGGCAGATTTTTTTTTTTATAAACAAATTTTATGAAGAAATGCATTGTTTGGTCGTTTATAGACAGAAAGTAATAGTTTTTTTCACAATCATCTTCAAGTCACGCAAGTGGTGATGTTTTTCGACGGAGAATTCTCGATCGATATTATTTGTTTTTGTTTGAAATAAATTCTATAAATGAAGTTCCCAATTAAAATGACTAACATAAAAAAAAACACAATTTTTCCAGTGATTCATGCGTATTCCCGTTGAAGATTCATCATTTTAGTTGAAAATTTGTCACTTTCTTTTAAAATGTGACTACTTTTTTTATCAGTTTTCTTTTTTCTATTGAGTTTTTTTTTTTACTTGAAAATGTTACTACCCCAGTGACATATTTCATCATTTGAGTTGAAAATTCATCTCTTCGGTTTAACTTTTTCAAATTAAAATGTAAATATTCAATTTTTGGTTCACAATTCATCTTCTACAGTTCAAAATTCGTATTTTAATAGAAAAAATAATTCATTGGTTACAAATTGATGTCTTTCAGTTCGAAGATTAACTATTTGATTAGAAATTTGCCTCTTCTATTTGACAATTGATCATTGTAGTATAAAATTCATCACTTTCTTTGAAAATGTGACTTTCTTTTTAAATCACTTTTTGGGTTGACATTTTCTTTTTCACTGAAAATGTAAGTATCGTCGTTGCGGCGCAACGCCGCGCCGCCTTCTTCGCTCCTCGGCGGCGGCTGGACAGCGCACAGCGGGCTGAATGGTGAATTTGCTATTCAAAATCACCCACAGCCTACAATTCTTAACCGATTTTCAATTTTTTGTTTAGAAGTGATCAGTGATAGTTGCACAAGATCGTTCATGGATTATATTTTTTAATTATTGTCATTTTCTACTTTTTGTATAAATAAAGAAAGAGAGAAAACGAGACATTTTTTAATTATTATTTTTTATTTTCAAATCAATGACTTCATTAATCCCATTCTCGACGAGAATGAATGTCGCAGTATCCAAAGAATATAAATAATTCACAGAATATTGAATGTAATTGTTCTAAACAAATTAGATTTAAAAAATGTCAACATATTGCAAATTTTGCTTGCAAAGTGTATTTGTAAGTTTAAATTACTTACTTTTATCAACGGGATCATGTTTGATGATGAAAATTTGTTTTCCAGTATATTTTGTTTATTTTATAAACAAATTATTTAAAGAAATGCATAGTTTATTAGGCGCTGTTTGGCAGAAAGTAATCGTTTTTCTTTCTTAGTCCTTTTAAATTATACGGCTGATATTATTGAGTGATTAGGATGTAAATAATATGAATAGATATAATTTGTTTTTCTTATAAAGAAACTTTATGAACAAATGCATAGTTTGATCATTTATAGATAGAAAGTGATCGTTTGTCATTATTGCCTTCAAATGATATCACTGGAAATGTTTTTTTATGTTCTACAAGAATAAGCTTCGAAAATAATTTCAGGATCCATTTCAAATTCATTCTTGCTCCACTTTAATAAATGGTCAAACTACGTATTTGTTTATAACATTTTTTTTTGACATAAACAAATAATATGGATTGACAATTTTTTGTCGCTAAATATCAGCACTCATGTAATTTTAAGACGATTAGAAAGAAAACGGTCACTTTCTATCTCTAGATGCCCAAACTGTGCATTTGTTTATAGAAAAAAAAAAATATATTATCGATTGACAATTCTTCATCACTAAACATCACCACTTTTGTAATTTGAAGACGATTAGAAAGAGAAACTATTACTCTCTGTCTATAAACGACCAAATGATGCATTTGTTTATAAAATTTGTTTATAAAAAAAGTAATATCGATTGACAATTCTTTATCACTGAATATCACCACTTATGTAATTTGAAGACGAGTAGAAAGAAAAACGATCACTTTCTATCTCTAAATGGTCACAAGATGCATTTATTGATAGAATTTATTTCAAACAAAAACAAATAATATCGATCTAGAATTCTCCGTCGAAAAACATCACCACTTGCGTAACTTGAAGATGATTGTAAAAAAAAGTATTACTTTCTGTCCATAAATGACCAAACCATGCATTTGTTTATAAAATATGTTTATAAAATAAACAAATAATATGGAATGACCAATCTTAATCACTACATGTTATAAAAGTTACTAAAAAATAAAAACGATTACTTTCTGCCAATGAACGCCTAAACTATGCATTTGTTCACGTAATTTGTTTATAAAACAAAGAAATTATACCATACAACAAATTTTCATGATCAACGATGATCGTGTTGATAAAATCAAGCAATTTCAAGTTACAAATATACTTTGCAAGCTAAATTTGCAATATGATACATTTTGTTAATATAATTTATTTATAACAATTAGATTCGATAAATCGAATTGAATATTCAATGAATTGATTAATCATCCTTGACTCTGGTTTTGTATTTCGATAAAGACCAAAGTAAATCACCCACCGACAATGAATACTGTT
>CAKNYM010031682.1:0-44525 GCA_932195095.1 Andricus curvator
TTTTCCGAAGAATCCGACCTCTGGACTATCAATTGTAGTGTGTACAATGTAGCGAGAACTTTGGCAGATGCAAACCGTAAAACAAAACCAACGGTTGATCATAAGACCAAAAGACGAATGCATCAACTTAGCACAAAGATAGGCTGGGCAAGACAGTACGCGTCCCGCATTCAGTGTGTGATTGACTACATAACATCTGGCAGGACTTTCACTGCCAAGGTTCGACAGTTCACGCGCGAACTGCGGATCCGTCATCACACAATCAACAAGTCAAAGCTACTGACCATCAGGCAGCATATTGTTGACAGAATACGAGTACTATCTGACGCTAGGAGAAGTCTAGAGCGGAGAGAGAGGTGGGTCAGAGAAAATCAACAGTTTTCGTCTGACCCATCTCGACTCTTCCAAGACCCTCCAGTTACTGTCGACCATCCGCCCAAACCAGAGGAGGTCGAAGCATTTTGGAGAGAAGTCTACGAAGTCCAACATCCACTTAAAGAAGGCTCAAAGAACATAAACAGCTTCAAGGAGCTGTGCAATGCCCTCATCACAGCTGAGGAGGAATGCCCACCTATCACTACCGAGGAGGTGAAAAACGTATTAAGAGGCATGAAGAACTATTCCGCTCCGGGACCAGATGGCATCAAGACCTTCTGGTGGAAGAAGTTTCCTTCAACCCACCAGCATCTGGCCCGAATTTTTACCTCATATCTAAAGTCGGAAGAGCCTATTCCGGGGTGGTTGGTGGAAGGGCGCACACTGCTCCTGCCGAAGACGGGCAACTTAGCTGACCCTAAGAATTACAGGCCAATAACTTGTCTGAACACACTGTATAAGATCTTCACAGCTATCCTAAATGATAGGATTGTTCGGACAATTGGACCTGTATGGCGAGAGATGTATGAACAACGTGGCTCAAAGAAAGGCGTAGCGGGATGTCGGGAGAACTTGCTCATCGATAGATGTGTCTGTAAAGACGCAGCATACTATCAGCGATTTCTATCGATGGCCTGGATTGATTACCGGAAAGCTTTCGATTCAACCTCCCATAGACTTATCATCTGTCTGTTGGAAAGCCTAAAGGTTCATCCACACATCGTGAGGTGCATAGAGACATTAATGCCGCTTTGGAAAACCAGATTTACTATCTCATCTGGAAAACATCGTGTGATCACTAACAGTATCACCTTTCAGAGAGGTGTATTTCAGGGCGACACCATGAGCCCTCTCCTCTTTTGCCTCACATTATTGCCACTATCTCTCGCACTTCGCCATTCCGAAGGGTATCTCTGCGGAAAACCTGGAAACCGAAAGCATAAGGTCACTCATGTATTTTACATGGATGATCTTAAGATCTATGCTAGGAATCAAGAGAAACTACATCTAGCTCTGAAAATTGTCAAAGAGTACACTCAAGAGATTGGAATGGAATTCGGGTTAGAGAAATGCGCCAAGGTTAATTTGAAGAAAGGAAAACTTAATGGCATCCCCGAAGATCCTGAGCTCGTTGACAGAAGCGCTATACGACACCTTTGCGCTGGAGAGACCTATACATACCTGGGCGTGCCACAGAGCCGCATTCAGGACGCGACATCTATAAAGGATACTCTCCGATGCAGATACAAACGTCTCATCCGGCAGATTTGGTCTTCCGAACTGTCGGCGAGAAACAAAGTATCTGCAACGAACATGCTTGCCGTCCCGGTAGTACTCTATTCATTTGGAGTGGTTCCATGGACGAAGGACGAGCTCAGATCCCTTGATATCGGGACGCGAAAGGTTTTGCACATGAACAAGAGCATGCACCTTAAGTCTTCTGTTCCGCGACTTTACATCTCACGCCGCCTAGGTGGTCGCGGAATACTGAATCTTGAATGTCTTCACAACAGACTCATTCTGGGTACAGCACATATAGTTGCAAATGGACAAGACCCTCTTCTTAAAATGGTCAGGAAACACGAAGAAGTGGGAAAAGGGGCGTTTCTGTACAAAGCAGCGGAGGAGGCTGCTGAAACACTCGGCCTTGACTTCAATATTAGAGGTGAGCAAAATGCATCAAATCTTATCCATCTTGAATACTCACTCCTGAAGGCCCGGATTAAGAAAGCACAGGAGAAAAACTTCCACGAACAGCTCCTCGACAAGAGGATGCACGGCATCTTCCACAGAAATGTGGAAGATCAGTCGATGTCGTATGAGCTAACGTTTGCTTTCCTTAGATCACCCGGATTGAAGTCGGGCACGGAGGGCTTCATTTTGGCATGTCAAGACGGTGTCATTTCCACTCTAGCATACCGTCGCCACATTTTGAGCCAAGACATTCCCGATGATAGTTGCAGAGCGTGTCATGCACACCCCGAGCATCTAGGACACATACTATCTAGTTGTCCAACTCATGCGGGAACGACCTACATCCAAAGGCACAATGCGGCACTAAGAGTGCTTTATTACCATCTCTGTCACTCTTATGGCATTAGCCCAAATACCTCTCCGCTAAACGCTCCTAGAGAAATAGAGTCAATTGTCGAAAATGAGAAGTGCCGCATATACTGGAACTTCATATTCTCGACAATTGTTTCTGTTGCGCACTCGAGGCCTGACATAGTTCTCCTTGACTTCGAGAAACGAACCATGTTCGTTATCGAATTTTCGGCACCAGCTGACAAAAACGTCACAGCCAAGGAGAAAGAAAAGAAAGAGAGGTATAAAGACCTTATAAGGGAGTTGCGACGGTTATACCCGGAATATTCTGTTAAGCTAATCGTCTTGATCATCGGCGCTCTTGGAAGTGCCAAGGTTTCACTGGTTAATAGCCTGAAAAGCATCCCTGCGTGTCAAAAAAATGCTGAGACACTTGCGGGGAAAATGCAGAAGGCGGTCGTCCTTGGGTCGCTCCGTGTCCTCAGGGTGCACGAGACTTTTGCCGGACCATCGTATTGAGTTCGTCGCAGACTGTAACCACCTATCTCACGGTCGTGAGACGTGGTTACAGCTGAAATTTTACCGCGATTTCGCTGGGAGCGGGTGCAATTTTTCAGATTAGCACCCGCTCCCGGCGAAATCCTGCGGTTGTCCTTATGACAAACTTTTAACTATATATATATATATTACACTATAGATAACCACAACTTAAAATGGTGGCATCCCTTCTAAAAATGGCGGCATCCGGCTAGGTTGCCACACTGTCTCTGGACCCCCTGTACCTTAAGCTACAGCGGGTCCAGAGACAGTGTGATGAATGATTTTATTATGAATTGGATTCTCCTTTCTTCCCTTCTTTTTGGATAGAATCGGACTGTTTCCGGAGTCGATGTTTTGGACCGGACGAATATCGAATTTGAGCGGACGATTTTCCGTTTTCACTTTAATTTCACCGAATGACTACTAAAACCTGCGGAATAATCTCGGATAGAATCGGAATATTTTCGGAGTTGATGTCTTAGACCGGACAGATTTCGGATTTAATCAGACGATTTTCCGTTCTCAATTTAATGTCACCGAATGACAACTTGAACCTGCGGATTAATTTCGGATAGAATCGGACTGCTTCCGGAGTACATTTTTTTGACCGGAAGAATTTCGGATTAAAGCAGACGATTTTCCGTTCTCAATTTAATTTAACCGAATGACAAATAAAACCTGCTGATTAATTTCGGATAGAATCGGACTATTTCTGGAGTTGATGTTTCAGACCGGACAGATTTCGGATTTAATCGGATGATTTTCCGTTTTTACTTTAATTTCACCGAATGACAACTTAAACTTGCATATTAATTTCGGATAGAATCGGAATATTTCCGGAGTCGATGTTGTTGACCGGAAGGATTTCGGATTTAAGCGGACGATTTTCCGGTTTTACTTTAACAAACATAATTTCAGGTACTGAGTTCCGGACTAATTTCGGATCAAGTCGGACTCTATCGAGAGTGAAAGTTTACGTTCGAATAAATTTCGGATTAGACCGGACTATTTTCCATTCTTAGTTCAACGAAAATAATTTCAGGTTTTGAATTCCGGACTAATTTCGGATCAAATCGGACTCTTTCCGGAGTCGAAATTTTTGGTCCGGATAGACTCCGGACATAATCAGACAAATTTCTGACTGTTTTCGTACAGTTTTCGGATTAGATCGGACATATTTCGGGAAAAAATCGTGAATCGGATTGATTTCGGATAAATTCGGACCAATTTCGGAATCCGAAATTTTTAGCAGGGAACCCTTTTTTTCTATAAAAAAAACTTTTATGGTGGAGATATTTGGTTCTGACCACGTTTTACCAACTTTTACCGTCATGACCAGACATTATCGGCCAGGTCAGGTATTACCACAGTCAGGCCGAGCAGTGCCCATCACTAGACGGCACCCCACGGCACCCTTAGTTGTGAAAATAGAGATTTTTCCGTACACGGAAAAATCTCTGAATAGCTGTAATTTGAATGGTCCTTTTTTTTAAAATAGAAAATTTAATAAGTTTCAAATGATAGGGAAATGTATAGTGCTAAAGATATTTATAGAATAACAGCGAGGCATTAAATAAATGTTTCCATGTTTTGATGGAAAGAAACAAGCACATGCAAATCAGTTGATTCCTCTCAAGTTCTGTGTGCATGAGTTTCGGATTTGTCGTGCTTTGTATGGATTTTTCAATAAAATAACATTTTTGTGCACAGGGGGTAAGTGTTTTTGACATTCATCGATATAATAATATTATGCTTTTGCAAACAATAGTCTTTACAAGTTTTGCGATATTGCACCAGTTCTTATAACGCATCCATTCCTGAAGAAGAACTCAAAAAATCAAGTAGGCGTTAATTACGTGCTTTTCTTTTTTATTTTTAAAATATTAGAATCAAGCATGCTGATTATCATTTTTCAAAATCAACTATAGAGGTTATGTTTGGGGTTATGCAGCTTCGCCTGCACAAAGGCGGATCGGAAAACTTATACAGACTATTGTTTCCAAATGTATAATATCGTTGTGTTCATAAATGTCAAAAACACTTTCCTCTGTGCGCAAAAATATTATTTTGTTAAAAAAGTCATACGAAATACGAAAAACCCAAAACTCATGCACACAGAACTTTGAGAGAAATCAGTTGATTTGCATATGCATCTGTATCTTTTCATCAAAACATTGAAAAATCTATTTAATGCATCACCATTATTCCTCAATAATTATTTTTAGCCCTCTAATCTAGTTGATCGAATCTCTCTTTCCATCCCATTAAATTAGACGGAGATGTTCGATCATGTTGAAAACGATCGACTGCAACTATCTCTTTCTATCTGATGTGTCAAAACGAGAGGTGCAATATTCAGTAATCAAGAACTCCTGACTTCCCGATTATCGACAGTCACCTTTCTCTTTCTGACACATAAGATGGAAAGAGGTAGTCGCAGTCGATCCTTTTCAAAACGATCGAACATCTCCATCTAATTTCATGCGATAGCAAGAGAGATCGGATCAACTAAATTAGAGGGCATCGGAATCCCACCAGAGGGTTGTATACGCTCTCTCTTGATGGCATCTGCGTTTGTACCTTGCATTGGCGTTTAGGCTTGGGTAGCTACGACAGTGCCACCAATTTGGAACTATTGGGAAGAAATTTGAATTTCAACTCAATATTACCGAAAAATCTTATAGTAAACAATTAATTTTGAACCGAAGATTAACATTTATGATTGAAATGAATTGATATTCACTGCTTTTTCCCAAAAAAATGTCCCAAATAACTTCGAGATACCCAATAGTTCGCTTGTAAGATGGCGCTATTGACAAAGTCGGTATCCTACATGTGTATCTAGAGATGCTCAAGGGTGAGTTGAGACAGGGGTACTCCAATTCTGATTAGTGCCGTGGTACCGGAACTAGTTGACCTTTTATGAATTTTGATTGACTTGAGTTGGCGCGATTTTCAAATCACAATTTTATTTGCAAGAGGATTTAATACAGTTTAGAAACCACACTCATCTCACGGACATTATGAATTATTGGGGAGGTTAGTTATTAAGGTTAGGGAAGAATAATATTTACTTTGAAACACATATAATACTTAAACAATTTCATAAACAAATGCATTAATAAATAAACACTATTCAAACTTTTCGCGCCCCATGAAAATATCAAAGTTCCGGTACAGCGGCGCACAATGGAAGGGGAAACCTGCCTCAACTCTCCTTTGAGGATCTCTAGGTGTATCGAGCCCCTGAGCACAATGGAGTTTCGGGTTCGAGTCTTCATTGTCCGTTACTTCAGGTTTTCTACGTATAATACATAAACGAAGTAATTTACGTAGAAAATTGTAGAAAACTATGTGTAATACATAAAGATGGCCGACTTAATTTACGTGGGCTCGGATAGAGCATAATATAACCCCATTTTTTTTAATTACGCTTATGTGTACCTGAAAACCTGAAATCTGTAGCATTGTTCCTGATCATTACATTTTTTTCTAAAATGATGTTAAACAAAAACAAATTAAGGATAGCCAACATCTTGTGGAAAGATATAAATTTTAAGTGTATAAAAATAAAAGTAAATAACAAGGATCAGTTTGCTGAGGATACCACGTTGTCGTACTTATACTCGTGTTCCACATGCTCGAAAACGTTGCGGATTATAAAGTACAATAAACACGTATATTATTATTTTTTTAGATAATTTGTTTAGGAAAGTGATAAATAATGACAAATAATTAATTAATTGCTCAATATTAGTAGTTTATGTAAGGCAATAGACCATTTTACCTATCGGAAAGTTTACTGCGCATGTGCAATGTACTTTCTGTTGTACCCAGTTGTTGCGATCAATTTTGCTCGTTCAACACAGTGTAAACAGTTTTATCTCATTTTTAAATTAATATGACAAGTTACTGAGAAAAAATCTAAAAGTGAAAATGAATGTCAATTAAAAAGGAAGTAAGGGAGCGTGTATGCGTTGTATGTACGGCTTGTGCAAAAGTGACGGTCGTACCAAAGCATACAAGGAACATAACCTCTGCTACTTCATACTTTTCCCGAAACCTTGTTTACCATACAGAAGTGGTCGAATTAGGAAAGAAGACCTCAAGAAACATTTTGAAGAATGTAATAATTCTTAAAATGTAAAACTTGGGTCGAAGCATGCGGCCGTACAGATATATATATATATATATATATATATATATATATATATATATTGTCAACGGCGATACCACGCTGAAAACACCAGTTCTCGTAAGATCACTGAAGTTAAGCATTGTTGGGCGCGGTTAGTACTTGGATGGGTGACCGTTCAGGAATACTGCTTGCTGTTGGCCCGTCGTGGGTGTGGTGGGTATACTTATAAATTATATACTAATATACTATTCTGAAGTTGAATTCGAAAATGTTGTCTGTTTTGGCGTAGTAGCTCATTTGATTTACGAGATACATTATATTCGTTCCAATTTTAAACTTTTAAAACAAAAAGTTATCTGAAATTATCTAAACTAAGTACAAAATTTTACGAATTTTACTTTTCAATTTTTAATCCCTTTCAGCTGGTCTACTTGGTAGCCTATTCGCAGGTATAAAGGGAACTTCTGCAGGCATTTAAAACTGAAATCTGAGTAGCTTCAAACGAGCAGCACTGAAACGGCAATGGGCAGTGCCCAGGATCATGGGCAGTGCCGTTTGAGTGCCGTTCAATCGGCAGGGTCATGATCCAATTCACACCAGGTCTAGCCACGCGCAAGTAAAAAAAATTGCAGCCAATCAGCAACGATACCAGCTACACCGCCATATTGAATAAATGTACAGCTGGCGGCTGTGTTGAATGGTAACCAACATGGCCGCGGAGCTGGTATGCGCGATTTGGACGAAAATGGGACGTTGTTTGGCTAGACCATGAGTGAATTGGATCATGGGCAGGGTACTGTCCTCCTCTCGCTAACCCAGTGGTGCTGAAAGACTGCGACTTTTTCAACTGCGCAGGCGTTGCGTAGGGAAAGAGTGACGAAGAGATCATCTCTCTTCTCCCTTCCACCACCATTGCCTGACGCGTGCGCAGTTGAAAAAGTCGCGGTCTGTTAGCACCACTGCGCTAACCCCACCTCGGCGCTCGCTTCAATACACTGCGTTAGACTCACGCTCGCGTACGCACGACTGTTTATACCGCTCCCTGTATAGCTATATAAAAAAAAATAAATCGAAAATTCCTTTTTTACTTATTTCAAATTATCAAAAATTCAATACAAAAATTGCCGGAATTTTTTGGTAATTTACGGTAATTTACGGTAATTTTAGAGGTGATTTATGGTAACATACCATAAATTGCCCAAACTTCAATTTCAAAGTATCTATAAATTTGCGAAATTTTATTAAACTTTTCGGTCCCGTTATGGTCATTTTACAGGTAAATATGGCAGTTTACCATAAGTTACCAAAAATTCATTTGTAAGAATTTCCATACAGTTTCAGAAATTTGTGCAAAATTTTCGGTCATTTATGGTTATTTTACCGGTAAATATGTTAACTTACCATGATTCACTTAAAATTAATGTTTAAAAATTTCCGGAAATTTAAAAACATTCGGTCATTCATGGTAATTTTACAGGTAAATATCGTAACTTACCACAAATTACCCAAATTCATTTTTAAGCATTTAAAAAAATATTCGGTACTTTACGGTAAATATGGTAACTTACCATAAATTACCCAAAATTCATTTTTGAAAATTTCCGGAAATTTTTGACAATTTTTGGTAATTTTACAGGTAAATATCGTAACTTACCATAAATTACCCAAAATTCGTTTGTTTTTTAATTTCCATAAATTTCCGGAAATTTATGAAAAATTTCGGTAATTTTACCGGGAAATATGGTAACTTACCATAAATAACTGCAAAATTTTATTATCTGTAACCAAAATTTCCACACAGTTTATACGGACGTCACTTTTCAGTCACTAGGGAGTAAAAAGTAGAGCTTTATAGATTCATAGGCATCGAAAAGGGCTGAAATCATGCATGTGTCATAAAAAATAATTAAAATAACACCAATTGTTGAACATTTTTCCTTTTTTAATGCTCCTCAGGGAAGAAAATGCCGTTTATTTTCTTCTCTGAGAATTAAAATATGTATTCAGTTTATGTATTTTTCAAATTAAACTTGAATTTTAATTCAAACAAATTTTTTTAATCCGATAAAGTGCCTCATCATATCTGAAAGCAAAGTTGTAAATCGCGAAGGACGCTAGTGCAGTAGCAATACTGGTAGTCTGTACTGAACATTATTATCATTTCTGCCTCATGCCAGTGCATCGCCAATACTGGTGCCTAGTACTCCTCCGGCTTCTTTGACAGTACTCATTTGCCGTACTGTGCTAATACTTACTTCCAGTACTTCACTAGTACTTATACCCACGACTGCCCCAGTACTAAATCACAGTACTTATAGTAATTACTGCGCCAATACTGATGCCCAGTACAGTCCCAGATATCAATCGTGCGAGGCACGTTACCCTCACGACATGCGGGGCACGCGATGCGTGTAGGGTGTGGTGCATATGCGTCGCATTTTGTGTGAGGCTTATGCGTCGCACAATACGGGAGGCATATGCCTCGCATTTTGTGGTAGGCATCTATTTATACATATAATGTTATTATAAGCCCATTCTTTGATAATAATAATATAAATTATTATTTTTAATTTTAGAAATAATTAGTGTCAATAATTTACTACAGAAAAAAATATGAAAAACATCTGAAATATAAATTTAAATGTTATAAGTATTTTTAATTTACTGATCTTGAGAGACTAATTTAAAAAACTAATTTTTACAAATTAAACATTCTAAAATAATGTGTTGAAATTACTTGTACAACTTTCCAATGTTATAAAATTAATTTGACCATTATTATATTAAAAGGAAGTTTGTAATGTTCCCGCGTGATGGCGTGGTTGGAATAAACTTTAACATGGCGTTCCTTTCTGTTGGTTAGGCTAGGTCGTTCATGATCAGTTGTGTATGGTGCTGTGTGACGTGTTTTTATCACGGTCTGTGAATTTTGTTGAAAAAAAAGTTCAAAATTGATAGGAAATCTGACAGGTAATTTAATTAATATTTATTTTTAAAGTCTTGTGATCTGACATGTGTTCTTTTTCACTTTCAGAAATCCAAGCTTGTCTTTTCATCGCTACTGAAATTACGAGGTTTATAACCTTCATTTCAGTTGCGGTGAATTCTTAGTTTTTATATTTTTCTAATACTTGACACAATTTAAAAAAACGAGTGTTTTTTCCAATTACCTTAAGGCATACCTGAAGTACAAAGTAGTACAGTGTCATTGTACAATGTAATTTTACGAGACGCATAAAGATAGCTTTTCACCGTCACACGTGCGACCTTCACGACGTGCGAGCGATATGCGTCGCATATGATGACGCATCTGCGTGGCGCGATGAAGGCATGCGTGCAGGAATAATCTGCACGCGTGCGAGCGGTACCGCTCGCACTGTGTGCGCATTTTGTTATCTGTGGTATTTCAGTAGAGCCCCGAAGTTCGCAATCAGTCCCTAGCGGAAGAAACGGAAAGGTTCGGAAAGACCGCTTCGGAAAGATTCGGAAAGAGTCTTTCCGAATGTCCCACTGTCCGACTTCTTTCCGATCATTTCCGAATGATTCCCCACTTTACTCTTTCCGAATGTATACCATTTTTTTCCGAATCAAATAAAAAAAATATAATCTCGTAGTGATAATATATTTTTATCTTCAAAGCATTTTAAATTGCAGTAATCCTATTGATTCCTGTTGAATCCAGCGAAGACGATTCCTAAAAACCTAGAAATAGAGAAATTTCATAACTCAGAAAGCCTTTTTGACTTTCGTACGTTACGCACAGTATTGCTGCACATTATCACATCTAAACTTTCCAAATTTAGAATATTCCATTTACCCATCTCTCATTTGTAATTACTATAATAAGTCCTTTATAAAATTCCTTTTTTGTATGGTAAAAATAATACACTATGAAATATAAATTGCACTGAGCTGGACTGAATGATGAAAAGCCATAAGAAGCGTCACTTTGATCGATTTCCATATTCACAATTAAAAAAAATCTGCCCGCTTCGCGGGCACATTCTCATCGCGCCCCTCGCGCGCGGCTCGCTTCGCTCGCAAGTTTGAGCGCGCCTAGGGCGCGCAACTTTTGGATCTCGCGCTTCGCGCTCGATCATATATTTGTCTCGCGCTTCGCGCTCGATTATGTATTTACCTCGCGCTACGCGCTCGGGCGTATCTACATCGCGCTTTGCGCTCGGTTCATCTAGATTTTTCAACTTCGTGTTCGACTTCGATGAAAAGAAAAAGTTTGTTTGCAAATATTATAAAATTATCAAAACCTATACATATTAAGTGATTGTTAAATTTGTTTTTATTTTAGACTCAAAAGGAACTTTATTTACTCAAGGTTCTATCGACCTTAAGGAACACATTCTCATCCAGTCACTCTCGCTCGATATCTGATTTGAAAATCATTTGAACCTTGCGTTTCACGCTCGGTTCTGTGCACCGTATGATAGAAACAAAAAAGTTTGAACGCACTTACGGCGTGCGATTTGGTAAATACACTGAGCGCGCACTTTGTGCTTTGTGTTATATGTCCTTCATATACAAATTACTAAATTTGTATTTGATTTTAAATGAAAAATAATGATATAATTTAGGCGACAAATTTTATTAGTTAAAATTTTATTTTAGCTTGTGCCGTTTTTCAAAAAAGTTAATTTTTTCATTTTGAATATATTCTTACAACAAAAATTGATTACAAGTTTGTAAATCTTTTTTGAATGCACAATTTTTGTTCATTTATCAGTTTTCGTACCTTGCATTGTTTTTTCAAAAATTTGATTTTATTTACTGTCAATGTTATTTTCACGAATAAAACAAAAACTACGCTTCCTATCGAAACATGATTCACAACAAATTTGTACCTCTTCCTTGGATGAACAAATTTTGTTTCTGTCATTTTTTTCGTAGCTCGTGTTATTCGTCTAAAAATTTGATTTTTCTATTTTCAATGCTGTTTTTTACGAATAAAACAAAAACTACGCGTCATATCAAAAAGTGAATAATAAGAAATTTGTAGATCTTTTTTAGGTGCACAATTTTGGTGAAATGATCTTTTCTCGTATCTTGCATAGTTTCACAGCAAAATGGAATTTTTCATTATTTTTTTGTGCGATCAAAATTTGAATTTTTTATTTTTCAAAAAATTCAAAAAGTTGTTATGAAAATATTATAGGGTGTTCAAGAAGCAACGTTTTTCTCCTCTTGACTTTTTTTTATATCGTGCGTTTTTCGGCTTAAAATGTTCATTTTCGTTTGTTTTTTGGAATTTTGAAAATGCTATAACTCCAGTAATTTTTTTTTATCACGAGAAGTCATTAGAATATTTTGTTCGTCATTTTGCGTACTACTAATAACCGTACATAGAATTTTCAAATCTTCAAAAAAAGTGGTCTCAAAAATTTTGAAAATGTCCTCACTTTTTGAATTTTCATCAAAAATAGCTGGTTAACGAACTCGTTCTTTCTTTTTAGGCCATAAAAAAGTGTGCCAAAGCTCAATCAAATCTGATCATTTTTTCGAAAGTTATCGTGGCTACAGACAGACAGACAGACACCTTGTTAAAAATCGTTTTTTCTAGCTCAGGGGGTCTCAAAACGTGGAGATTTGATGAAAACCGACTATGTCAAATTTTACATAAAACCAATACCTTCTCATTAGAATGAGAATGTAACAAGGTTTACTGAAAAAGTAACTGAGCCCGCAATAACGTTTTACTGCAAACACTGGAAAGCACTATGGGAAAATAGGAATATCGGAAATTTGTTGTGATTTCAATCAAGAATCTTCGGGAAAGCTCGTCGTCTCTGCTTGCATGTCTGCTTGTCTCCAGTGCCATTTTGATCTAAGATTGTCGCTTACTCACTCACTCGCTTCCAGTTGACCAATCGATAAACCCAATCGATAGTAAGTATTCGATTGCACTGATACTCGACTGAACCAAAACAATGGAATGTCATTATAAGTTTAAAAAAATGTCGTTAATGAGCGTCAACCTCTGTCAATGATAATGATTCTTGTAGATCTCACAAAAAATTTAATCACATTTAATTTCTTTGCTACAAATCAATCGAGCTCAGTGCAATCGAATACCTGCCAAAATCGATATGAATGAAATCGAAGAAAGAAAATGGCGACGCAAGAGACACTGATAGCGATTTTCCCAAGATTTTTGTTTAGAATCACAACAATTTTCGGAAATACCTATTTTCCTATTATATATATATATATATATATATATATATATATATATATATATATATTGTAACTGCTAGATTTTAGCCAGGTTAACTTAATAAACAATACTCCGGATTGTTTAAACAATTTAATAAAATTCAATAAGGTTACGCATGGAGGAAGAATAAGATCGACTTTTTGCATCTATAAAAGGTGTTTATTCACCAAATCCTACTCTGCTCTAATTTTACAATGAAGTTTGTCCCTAGCATCTGCTAAACTTATTTTCTAATTGTCGACAATAAATGAATACTCTTATTTGCAATATGAAAACTCCTTATAATCCAAATCTTAACTTTCTACTTTTTCAGGATATTTATTCTCAATCTTATAAATCTAGAAATCTCATAGGATTTTCGCACTTAATTTTCTAATGATATTTTTCGAAATACGTTTCTTCGTAATCTTTTCTCAGATACTATCAGTCTCGTAGGACTATAACTCAAATCAATCTCTAAAAATCGGGTTCATTGACCACATATAATTTCACTTAAATTCTATAAATCTGATATGATTTTAATTTTAAATAATAATTTTTCCAAATTGGATTTTCATAATCTCGCAAGATACTCTTAAAATTAATGCTGTTTATTTCAGCTCAAATCAATAAAAAATATTCTTTGGTGGCCAGGATTCTTTCCTGTGCAGACCGTCCCGTAGCAAATTTAACATTCAATGGTGGCAATAGCCTTCTCGCTTTCTAACTCAAAATTATTCTTAGAACACGGCGTCTGCAAAGCAAAGACCCGATGTTTTACTTTTCTTTTATTTACTCGCAGTAGTGATCTCAATTGGGAGTAACGATAATACTCAACTTATGAATACAATGGCTAATCTGCCTAATAATAGTCTATTATAAATCAGGTAAGAGGGTCCCGTAGACGCTACTCTTCCATTCGCAATTCGAAAAAGGGGCCTGAGTCGAGTCGCTCTCGACTGCAGGTGCGTTCCTACCTGCCCATAAAAGATACAAGGAAAGGTGTAAAAATAAAGGACACTGCCAAATATTCTGGAATTTACCAGTTTAGAGAGATCTTCTCTCAAGAGAAATTTAGTATAGGGATTTAGATCAGTGGTCGGCACGCTCTTGCCCAGGGCAGGCTACACTGCCCGGGCTGCCCAACGACCTACTTTCTGGGCAGGTACCTGCGAGCTTGGGCAGACCAACCCTTTCCTCAGGGGTCCTTTGTTGGAAAGTAGAACAAATTGACAAAATTTAAAAATCGTTAATTTTGTAATTAGGGATTTGAAAGTGATATTTTTGGAATCTGCGAATTTTTCCGATTTCAACGATATGTAATTTGTCTGTAAAGGTTGAAAATTTAAGAAGTATTTAGTATAAAATTGAATATTAAGCTAAAGTTTTTTGATATTAAACTCCTTCAAATTTTCAACTTTCTTAGGCAAGTAATATATCATTGGAATCGGAAAAATTCGAAGATGCTGATTATGCTATTTTCAAATCTCTAGTTGAAAAATTAAAAGTTCTTAAATTTCTTTACTTTGAACTGCCTGTGGACAAAAGACCCTTGCTGGAGAAAGCTCACCCACACTGAGGTCCGTGAATAGAACGAAAAGTAGTAGAAAAAATTAAGCCGGGACGGGCCTGACCATACCTGAAAAGTGAGCAAAAAGTTTGCCGACCACTGATTTAGATCCTTTTGAACTCGTGAAATATTCTCGAGGCTTGCTATTCAAGCTTAGTCGCTTTCTTAACCAGGTTGGCGAGTTGACTCCCGCCTGCTTATAAGAAACTAAGTGCTTGTCTAGCAATCATAAATTTCTAAATCTAACTACTTCGCCAAGGTTGCACGGTTGACCGTGGTCCGGACTTCAGTTAGGGTAGAGAAATTTGTAACTTGACAATACTGCACTTCGAACCGATAGGCTATGGCCAAATAAACTCTCAAAATATTCTAAGTGAGACTTTTTCGTCTCAAGTATTTGGAAACTAAGTCCAATAAAAATGCACAGTGAAAACAGTTATAATATTTTCGCTTAAAAGAAAAATCCCAAGAAAAGTTAAAGTCTCGAATAGTATTCGCAACAGGTATTCAGAGAGATGGCCTCTTGTAAACCGGATTGGGAAGTTAACTTCCGCCCGCTCTTAGAAGGTCTCTCCTTTAAGGAGATAGATTTTTGAACTTAGGATTATTAGTCCTAAGAACTCAACTCTATCCCAAATCGCTTAAGAAGATGTACAAGACAAGAACGCAGAATAAATTCTACGGCTTCTCTTGAGGTACTTCTCAAGCCCTGCTCCGCTTGCTACGCAAGCCCCCCAACTCCACGATTCTAGTCGCGCTGCCGTTTTTATAGACCGCGCCCCGCTCTCAGACTCCCACGCTCCACAAGAGTGTTTTAGTGGGAGGCTGCGAGTCTGCGCTCTTTCCTTGCCCTCTTATGACGCAACTTTCGCTAGTCTCTTCGCTCGCGTAAGGAGTTTTGCCTAAAAGAAGGCTTTATGCTGTAACCCGATGGTTACATCTGCCCCTCTTTAAAATTCGATAGAAGACACACACACAAAAAAAACTATATTGATACGCATAAAAAAAATAATCGAAATAAACTTCCTAGTTCTAAAAGAGATAAAAATAAAATATAGAAAAATATATAAATGAGCTATTTACATCAGGAACTCCTCTACGGCGCTTCTTTTGCTAATCTTCCTGTCTTCTGAGAGAATTTTAATCCATCGTTGTGGTATCTGTTGTTTCTCCCGGGATTTTGTAGAGGATTCTCGTAAGAACGGGTCCATCCTGGATTTATGGGCCATTGTTGTGACGGCGACCACTCCCTGTACTGTCGCCAGCTTTCGTGAGTCTCCTTGAGAAGGTGCCTGCCTGGCTTTATGGCCATCTCCTTTACGGGCCAATTTCTTCTTGCAGCATTCAGATTATCTCGTTTCACAATCTGCTGCTCTCCCTCCGACTCAGGTAGGTCTTGTTTACATCCTGAGGCTTCCATCGATGCTTTGTTGGTTGACACGTTCGGGTACTTATTCTCTTTTCCCTTGATGTCTGGGTCGTTAACAGGGAAGTGAGTCCTCTTGACAGGCTGACGATTCTTATCTTCGTAAATATTTTCAATCAGGGCCTCGTTCCTGCTCTTTTTGGCTGCGTAAATTCCTCTACGAGGTTTTGTTTTACTGCGTTCACGTGCAGTAGCTTTCCATTCTTCCTCTGCTTGACAAATCGGTCGGCTGCTGCTTGCCACCTGTGGTTCGATCACTGGCCTGTCTCCGAGATTAATATTTGTCAGGTCAATGAGATTTAGGGACAACTCGTGTAGAATCTCCACATCTATTTCACAGGCTGCATCTTTCGTCTCGACTTTTTCTTGGTGTGAGGTAGATGGTTGAGGCTCTGGGTTCGATGGTTCCGCTGCTTGGGATGTTGTAGGAAGTGAAGGTTTCACTACAGACGTTGATTCTTCTTCTCCTGTATTTGTACCTTGTTTCCTCACCCTTCGAAGGAATTTGGCCACATCCACATATTGTACCTTGGCGTTGGGTGGTTTGATAGCCCTCCTCCTGATGGTTGTAATGAAGAGCGCACGGGCTGTCACTTCCGCGTGCATTACAATTTCAGTTACGATGATGTCTTTTTCTCCACTTTCAAGGTTGCATTGAATTGCCACGTGGCAGTTTGTGTCTAAGATTTCGTGCTGGGTCTCGGCGTCAGGCATGGTTGAAGTTTCGAATATTACTGACCTTCCCTAGGTTTTCCGCTTTCTTATAGGCCTTCGGGTCCTGAATTTTCCAAGCTTCCTTCATCCCCTCCTCCGTCGTTTTCCTGCCTGTACTTTCGGAGATCATTGGCATGGTATTGCCCTCTCTCCTTATCCTGTGCTTCATTCCATAGAATGTATACATTGTTGGCGATTTGCTTATTGATCTTGTACGGGCCTTCGTACAATGATAAAAATTTAGCCATGGCTCCCGTCAATGTATTCGACACATTACAGGCTTTGGCCAACACTTTCTCTCCCACTGTGTAAGTCACGCCCTTTTTGTTCTTATTGAGTCTTGCCAGTTTCTTTTCTCTCTTTCTCTTTATCCGATCTCTTATTACTACTAATTGATTCTCCCGATTGGACTGGGGGTGTGGTGGTAATGGAGGTAAGAGATCGGTCCACCATCTTTTTGGTTTACGGCCCCATAGCGCTTCGTAGGGGGTCACCTCCGTTGTGTCGTGGTGTGATTCATTTAGAATCGTTTCTATCCGGTGGGAGGAGCGTCCTGAAAAGTCTAGCTAGCTCTCGGTTGACCCTCTCAACCATATTGGCTTGTGGGTGCCTAATGGATGTAAGAATCATTTGGATCCTCCTTTCTTCTAAGGCTCGCCTCCATTTTCTGCTTATAAATTGAGTGCCGCGATCCGATAGCACTTTGTGTGGTGCTCCGACGTTCTCTATGAACTCGTCCAGTTTGCTGATTGCCGCCTCACTTGTTGCCTTTTTCATTGGATATAACTTCGTGTATTTTGAGAAGGTGTCAATCATAACGAGTAGATACTCATATCCATATTTTGTCTTTGTTAGCGGTCCAAAGAATTCAATGGATATGAGTTCCAATGGAAATTGCGATAGCACTGGCTCTTGTATGGCTTGCGATGCCTGCGTCGATATTTTATTTCGTTGGCACGAATCGCATGTTGCCAGAACGTTGCGTGTTAATTTTGCTAATCGAGGGCTATAAAATGATTCCTTAAGCATTCGATATGTTTTTTCAGCTCCTGGATGTCCATATGATACGTGGCATTCTTTAATCAGAGTTTTTATTGATTCTATAGGCACGTAGATGTGATGTTCATTTCCATTCACATGATAGAGTGTATCGTTGATAAGTTTGAAACGCTATTGTTTTTCTTCATCACGAGCAATTTCCTTTTGAAGATTGATGACCCTTTTATCTTCTCTCTGTGTTTGTGGAATGCTGCGTATTTTTTCTGCGATTTCTTGTGTCCATTCATACGCCAAAGCATTGATAATTACTTTGGTTTCACCACGATTTCGACGATAACTTTCTTCATCATGTAAACGACTCAATAAATCAGCCATAAAATTTTGTTTTCCAGGTAAATGTTCAACTTTTATCTTGTAATCTTGAATAGCCAAGATCTATCGCGTTAAACGTGCGTTTACAAATTTACATGTTTTCAAAAATGTCAAGGCGAGGTGATCGGTTCTCTTTATTATTTCAGCACCGTGTAGATACGTGCGAAATTTTTGTAGTGACCATACGATGGCCAGAAGTTCTTTTTCTGTAGTGAAATATGTCAATTCAGGTCCTTTTAGCGTTCTGCTCGCTAATGTTATTATTTCTTTCTCGGATTTATCGTTGAGCTGGTAAAGCACTGCGCCGAGCGCGTAGTTACTGGCATCCGTTTCTAAGTAGTATTCTTTTTTGGGATCGGGAAAGTAAAGCATTATCGAGGTACCGAATAGATTTTTAATTCTTTCAAAGCTCTGATGTGCTTCCTGATCCCAATTCCAGGAAGCACCTTTCTTGATTAGTTTTCATAATGGTACTGTTTCTTCTGCGTGTTTATCGCTGAATTTAGAGTAGAAATTTATTAACCCTAAAAATCCTCGTAATTGCTTCACATTCTTTGGCGCTGGAAACTCACGAATACAACTTATTTTCTCAGGATCCGGTTTTATTCCTTCCGTTGTTAATATAAATCCGAGAAACTTGGTTTCCTTCTTGAAAAAATGCGATTTTTCCAAGTTTAGCGTCAAATTGCTTTCTTCCAATCTTCGTAAAATTTCGTTGAGGTGCTCGAGATGTTGCTGATTATTTTCCGAAGTGATGACTGTGTCACCGACGAAGGTGATTATGTGCTCTACTAGTCCCAGCAGTGCGCGATCCAGACCTCGTACAAGTGCCGCAGTACTCGTTTTCAGTCCAACTCATAACTCCTCCCTCGATGTTGGAATGCGGTGTACTTCCTTGAATTTTCGTGCAAAGGTACCTGCCAAAAACTACTCGTCATGTCGAAGTTTGACATAATATTCATACCCTTGTACTTTTGAAATAAAACTTCCGCAGGTTCACTCCCAGTCCTCGATTAAAATCTCATTCAGCTTCCGAGCGTCCAAACATAAACGTACCGCGCCGTCCTTTTTTATTACCGGCACGACGGGGTATATATACGGGCTGCTTGATCGCTGAATGACTCCCATGTCGAGCATTCTCTGTACTTCGATGTCAATTTTTTCGCGATGGGCCATGGGAATCGGGTAGCTTCTTCCCACAAACACCTGCCCCTCTCGCACTTTCAACTCATGTTCATAATTTGTCAAGAGTCCGGGTTCTCTGCGAAATACTCGGCGGTAATTCCACAGTATTTTTCCCAGTTCTTGTTTCTCTCCAGGTGTCAAATCCGGGTTTTCTTCAATTTTTTCTTGGATTTCCGACCACTGAATATGCAAAGGAAGGGTTGCTTTGTCTCTTGAGTTCAATTTTTCGCTTGAATTCTGCATTTCTCTCAAGACTTCTATCGAGTATTCAACATGACTCAAGTTACACGGCCCCTCTGGCTCTTCGTTCCTTTTATTTTGCACGATTCTTATTGCCGGCCTTCCTTCTAAATATGGGAACGTCAAAGTTTTTGTGTCAAGGTCAATCTGTGTTTTGTGTTCGTCCAGAGTATCAATCCCGATTATGCAAGTGCGTGCTAATTTTGGCACTACGAGAAAGGTGAATTCAACTAATGCGTTGGGTAATTGTACATCTGCGAAAATTTGATGACTGAGTCGTACCGCTTTTCCTCCCATAGGTCCTGTTACCGCCACTACTGCCAGCGGTAGGCAAGGATATCGCGCAAATCGTTCTTTATTTGCATGAAAGAACTCTTCGGAGATGCAAGTGACTTCTGCACCAGTGTCTATGAGAGCATTCGTCACGATTCCTGCTACCTGGATGTTCGCAGTGTAACATTTCGACTGTTTTCTCGGTGTGATGTTTTTCTCCTCGACCATTAATTCTTCTCGTGTGTTAGTCAGCATGTTTGCGGTGTATATGACTGTTGTTGCCGCGTCAATATCTGTTGACGCGGCCCCTGGCCGTTTCCCGACTCTTGTGTTATTTCCTCAGGTAGCTCATTTACGTCATATGTTTCTTGCGTTTGTTCAGTTTCGAGATTCTGTACTCTGAATTGTGATGTGCTTGGCTGTTGTGGTGGTTGTTGTCGCCACGAGTTATTATCCCACGAGGCACGGTGCCCCCCTGGACCCGTGCCTTGCCTCGGTCCTGGCGCTGCACCTGACCGCTGCAAGCCTGCTGCCGTCGGCAGTGGAGTTCCATTTCCATGATTCGCTGGGTTGTTGGCACCGCTTCGTGTTGTTACCTGGATTCGGGTTTCGCCAAGTATTCACCTGTGTGTTGGAATTAGGTGTTTTATTCCTCCACTCACGATTTTCAGATGCATTGTTACCTCCAATTTTATCAAATTCTTCCAGCAAATCGATTAATTGCTCATATTTTCGAATTCCTCGTCCGATTACCGCGTACTTAATCTCGTCGCTGTAGTGTCTCGCTAGTTTCCTAATTACTTCACCTTGATCAGGGGTGGGGATTAGCTCGCTGACGTCAGCAAATATTCTTGTCGCGTACTCGGCTCTGGATCGGTCTCGATTTTGCTGATAGAATCCGAATTCTAATTTCTTCTTTATTTCGTGTTGTGTTTGTTCTCCCCAGTAGCGCTGCTGAAATTTTGTAAGATAGGATTCCAAGTCGGTGACGTCATTTTTGAAAATTAACCACCAGTCGCTGGGTGGACCTGAGAGTGACTTCTCGTTCAGGTATTCCGCATCGCATGCTCGTGGGCGTACTACTTCCCAGTATTGTCGAAGTTGCCGAATGTATTTCATTGGGCTTCCTTCTCCATTATACTCAGGGAGAACATATTTTATATTAGGTTGATTAATAGTTGGTGTTTCGCTGGGCCTTCTGTCAAGGTCTTCGGAGATGCGTTCGGCTACTCTCGCTTGTGCAGTTTCTAATCTGTTAATTTGTTGCTGCATGCGGTTCTCTCGTTCTTCAATGCTTTGTGTAGCGTTGACTGTTGCCTCGATGGATCGGCTAATGCTGTTTTCCAAAGCGTCGAATTTGAGTTGCATCATGCGATCTTTTTCGGCCATCTCTTGCTCGCGATATCTCCTTTCGTTTTCGAGGATTCTTTGAGTCCGCTGCTCTAGTTCCTCGAGTCGTCGGTTAATCGTTATCCAGAGCTGTTCCGAATCGTGTTCTGGCTGTGTCTGCGGGATAAGCAAGTCATCATCCAAATGTTCCAGCGCAATGTTTTGAACTGTAGAGTCCATGTCATCTTGAGTGCTTTCTTCATCCATGGCGGCTCTCCTGCCGACTTTGGATGAACGAGTGTTTGTTTTTACCATTTTTGTAAAAAAAAATTTTTATTCTTGAGTTATGATTTCACTCGCGAAAACTTTTTACTTTTACATGTTGTTATTCAAGCCACGATATGTTGGCCGTGTAGTAATTTTCTAATGAGAAACGTTGTGTTTCGCACACTAAAATTATTTCTTTCAGCTTTACCACCTCACTAAACACGTATTGTTTATGAAATTTCACTTGTGTAACCTTTTCGAAGGTAATTTGCGTTTTCCACGAATTTATCGTGTATTGTTCGAAAATAGAGATGCTAATCTCACTTATAACTATGATCTGTTGATCACACTTTTTCACCGTCGTAGATTGTTCATATTCATATTCGGTTTTTTCGTTAAAAACACAATCGTTTCTCATTTTCACTGATTCAAATTTTTTTTTTCGTTGATTTTCCTTATACGCTCACTTTCTAACCATTCGTCGAATTTCGCCATGCCCTTTGGTACATTTCTTTGACTCGTCGGGGGTGACAGGTATACTTTTTTAACTTTACCTTTGAAGAACGCGTTTAAAAATTCATTTTTGTCCATTATGATGGAAAGAAAAAGATGTAAAAGGAACCTTATTCTTCTTTACACTCACATGCCCCACACGTTGGGCGCCAGTTGTAACTGCTAGATTTTAACCAAGTTAACTTAATAAACAATACTCCGGATTGTTTAATCAATTTAATAAAATTCAATAAGGTTGCGCATGGAGGAAGAATAAGATCGACTTTTTGCATCTATAAAAGGTGTTTATTCACCAAATCCTACTCTGCTCTAATTTTACAATAAAGTTTGTCCCTAGCATCTGCTAAACTTATTTTCTAATTGTCGACAATAAATGCATACTCTTATTTGCAATATGAAAACTCCTTATAATCCAAATCTTAACTTTCTACTTTTTCAGGATATTTATTCTCAATCTTATAAATCTAGAAATCTCATAGGATTTTCGCACTTAATTTTCTAATGATATTTGTCGAAATACGTTTCTTCGTAATCTTTTCTCAGATACTATCAGCCTCGTAGGACTATAACTCAAATCAATCTCTAAAAATCGGGATCATTGTCCACATATAATTTCATTTAAGGGGAGGCACCACTGAAATTCCAACCTATTTAAATTGAAAAGACTCAAGGGTAGTAATTTTTTTCATAGCACTATTTTCACCCTAGAATTACGTGATGCAGTCAAAAAAATTATAGAAAATTTTTTCAGTGATTTAGAATTTTTAATTTTTCCATTATTCTAGATGTCGACAAATCAATGCGAGAGTTTGTTTGAAATCGTAAAAAAAAAAAAAATTGCCGATAAGAAATAAAATAAATTGTAGGAGAAGATCGACTCTAAAGGCTAAATTTAAATAATTTAAGCATATAAACCTAATAAAAACTTGTCCAGGGTAAAAAAATTCGGGGAAAAAATACGCTTACTTGAATCAAAGAATCATATATTTGATTCAAAAAAAACTTTTACTCAGTCCAAATTACATTTATTTGTATGTAATAATTTCTTCTTGAACTTACACCATACTTCTTTACATTACGGAACTCACCTATCATATCAAATACTTATTTATTATATTAGAACTCTGATAAGAAAATAAATTATATTCGGGACAGAATGGAAGTTTGTAAATAATACTAAATGAAAGTCATCACAAGTGCATACAAATTTTGATATTTATGTCAATAACATTGTAACATTGTTAGATTGTAAATATCTCCCTTTAACAGTGTATGCATAATTCTCATGTCGCCAATGCTTGCAGAAAAATATACGCAAAAGTGACTCTTCTTTATATATACAGTATACTTCCTTTTATTTTAAGGTCCTTGAAACGTATCCGACCAACTATTTTAAGGCTGGAGGGGCCCCCACCTCTACCGCGATTCGGTAGTTTATTTTTCTCAACGACGTTAACGTCAATTCATCAATAAATACTATCAATATTAAGGGCATCCTCTTCGGTGATCACGTGACCAAACCAGTCCTTGGTTATGAAATTTTTTTTGGTGTTCACCATGTCCAAACGCAATGATATATCGCTCTCAAAATTTGAAATATAGGAAATGAGACAATAAATTGGGTTTGTATATTTAGATTCAGTAATTATTTTGAAAAAAATTATCCATGTAAAAAATAATGTGTAAAATTTCATAACCGAGCTTGGTCATGTGATCTCTACTTTACAGACGTTGAAAGTTTCTTTTTTTCTCCGCTAGAAATTGCTAAAAATGCTCCAAAAATAATGACAGGTTACGTGTGTGCAGATACTTATTTTCTGATTTGCAACGAATGTGGAAATGTTATTGTTTATATTGATTTTTTTGAATGTTTAGACGATTTAGTCCAAAATTGGTGTCATTTATCAACATACGTGAATCAAAAAATCTGAAATGCATCAAACCGAACATTACCTGCAAAGTGCTCGACTCGAGTGGTAATATCCTATTTTATTAATTTATAAATGAAATTTCTTTGAAATTATAAATATATTGATGTATAAAAACGTTCTTTAGTGCCTTTTATTTAATCGTTCAAATTCTAAACACGATATCTCCATCCGTGTGGACGTAGTGAGCACCAAAAAACATGAAAATAATTTTACACATTTATTTTTTACGTGGATAATTTTTTTTCAAAATTATTACTGAAACTAAATATACAAACGCAATTTATTGTCTCATTTCCTATATTCCAAATTTTTAGAGCGATATATCATTGCGTTTGGACATGGTGAACACCAAAAAAAATTTCATAACCAAGGACTGGTTTGGTCACGTGATCACCGAAGAGCATGCCCTTAACACAGGCAAATACGCCCAAAAATTGCTAGAACTGCTGGCCCACGCAGTTTCTCAGCTCAAGGGGCGAGAGACGGTTGGGACTCTCGCCTCGGAAGGGCCGAGTGCGCGAATACCACTCCAGATGCCACTCCAGTATATTGCGCAACCCTGCCGATGAAACAGCACTGAAACGGCACTGGCGAAAGGCACTGGGCCGCCAGTGCCGTTTCAGTGACTGTTTGTGCTGATTTCGGCACCTAAACGGCACTCAGAGTGATGCGACGGTCATATAATGGTCCTATTGCATTCGTCACGTACCGGGCGGGCAGAGTGGTTTACAGTAGCTGGCCGCCACCAACCCGAATCCCTTTTTAAAATTTTCTTCAAACTACCCTAATAGCACGGAACGTTCCTGGGACGTTCCCGGAACGTTCCGCGGGAACTTTCGGAACGTTCCCGGAACGTGTAAAATGTCCGCCGCTTGGGAACGTTCCAGGAACGTTCCACTGGAACGTTCCAAACATAAATTAACGTTATTGTTATTATTATCAATAAATATCTCGTAAACCGTAAGTGATAGGTCAAAATCGATGTCAGTTTATGATACGGATATCATATTATAGTGTAGTATATGCGTTACTCAAAACTCAAAAATGACATTCATTTTTACCTATCTCTTACGGTTTACGAGATAATTGTTGTTAAAAATAACAATAATGGAAAGTTCCCCTCAGGTCCCAGTGGAACGTTCCTGGAACGTTCCCAAGGGGCGGACATTTTACACGTTCCGGGAACGTTCCGCTGGAACGTTCCGAAGGTGCCCGCGGAACGTTCCAGGAACGTTCCCGGAATGTTCCGTGCTATTAGGGTATTAACACTTTTTTTAATTAATGAATTTTCTCATTATATATATTTTATACTTATATACTATATACTAATATACTATTCTGAAGTTGAATTCGAAAATGTTGTCTGTTTTGGCGTATCTCATTCCATTTACGAGATACATTATGTTCATTCGAATTTTAAACTTTTCAAAAAAAAAGTTAGATATCTGAAATTATCGAAACCCGTAGATTCTGAATTTCTAACTTTCGCAGAGGTAATTTCAAAATTTCACAAATTTTAATTTTTCATTTTTAATCCCTTTCAGCTGGTCTACTTGGTAGCCTATTCGCAGGTATAAAGGGAACTTCTGCAGGCATTTAAAACTGTAATCTGAGTAGCTTTAAACGAGCAGCACTGAAACGGCACTGGTCAGTGCCGTTTGAGTGCCGTTTCAGTGCCATTCCATCGGCAGGGAATATTATGTATTCCAATTGGAAACGGTTTAGACGGTTCCGATTTGCGCAGTTGAAAAAGTCGTGGTCGGTAAGCATGTCAGTGTTTTTCAAGTGCCTTTCAAGTGTTTTTGCTGACGTACGTTTTTGTTGCGTTGGGCGCGGTTAGTACTTGGATGGGTGACCATTCGAGATTACTGCGTGCTGTTGGCACATCGTGGGTGTGGTGAGCCCAACTTGTAGTTATTTACTACAAGAAACTATTCACCTAGAAACACTACCCAAATCGGGTAGTGTCACGCCTACCCTGGAAGGGAAATGGCTTAATGGTATAATGGTATATACGACAACTTGCCAACTAAAACTCAATATAATAGATCAAAAAACGACTCAAATATTTCGCGGAATAGTGAGTTTTCCAGCATGCCTTCGCGGCCATGCTAGGCTAGACGTGGAAATGGCAGCCGTCAGGAAGGTTAGCATACGTGGGACTGCCACTGCACACGTGTTTTTAGAGAAAATATTCTAAACGTAACAGTAAATTACAAAGGTCTGAATAATAATAGTTTTCAAGCGTAGAATGCTAGGATAGGTGAAAATGTCAGCCGTCAGAAAGCTTATCACATGGGACTGCAACTGCATACGATTTATTATTCTAAACACAAAGGTAAGTTATAAAGGTCTCGATAGTAATATTTTTCAAGTGTTTCCCGAAATACAATCAACTATCCGAAATTTGAGGTGAGAGTACTCTGTTCGAATCAAATCGATCTGATTTACTTTTACGTTTAGCATATTTTCTCGAAAACGTCGTGAGACGTATTCGCATGACGTCGTGAAAAAATACTCAATTCAAGGCTTCCCGCTCTTCGGGCACATTTTTTTCATTGGTCAGCCATAGACGCGGAGGAGAGTGTACAGGGACCGTGGTGGGAGGTGACGAAACTGCCCAGCTAACACAGTTACTAGTCCGAATAGTCACATAATTGTAACAAGATTAAAAAAACCAGTCACTGGTGACTTCCATGCTGGTCACCCAGTGACAATATATTTCCCACTCAAAGTAGTAACAAATTACAAGCGAAGCAGGTAACATATCCCGCCATTGTAATCACATGCTTGTAACAAAGTGATGTTTGGAAACGCAACGTGCAATGACAGCTTAACCTCAAAATATACATCGTTTCGGAATTATAATTATGAATATTTTTGCAAAAATGTTGGAAAGGAACATAATTAAACGATAAATAAGTTCCAGAAAAGGGAGATAATATGTGAACAAAGCTTTTATAAAAAAACAGATACTTATCAGCTGAACCCTTACGAAAAAGAAATTACATTATAGAGGTTAGACCCAAAATGTATATGTATAAATGAAGATCGCTGCCGGCTGTTACCGCCATGTTACTAGTCTGACAGGGAACGGTTGCAAACAAGCCTCCCTAGTAAACTACGGCGATTATGCCGTTACCTGCTAGGAGACTGAGATACAAGTAACAATTCCTCTGATAACATGTGATCATTCAGGAACCTTTCAGGATGGTAACAGGTTAGCTGGGTGCGCAACTTAAAATAAGTACGTGTAGGGGGGTTAAACTAAGTGATCTTTAAAATAAGCGATCTTTAAAATAAACGGAAGTTTATTCTACTTCTTTATATACTGTGAACCTTTATGTTTCAATTTCGTCAAGAATTCAATATGGCAAAACAATTCTTTACGAATACAAAATACAAATTGAAAAGTAGTGCTTTTATCCCGCCTTGCCTTGGTCGCCCTTAATATTATTATAAATTACAAATAATGGAAAGGAAGCATACATGGAAATAATCAGTATGTGTTTCATTAACAGTTGTGAAAATAAAATCTTGTAAAATTTGGATTTCATTATTTTCTTTTTACACATATCGCACTTACTCGTACTGACGGACAATTTGAAATCGTTGACACAATGCTAAAGACAATTAAAAATATTTATTAATCCAACGTTTTTTTGATGGGACAAATCGCGAGATAAAACGATTTATAAAGTTGGAATAACTCTATGACCTTTATATGGAAAAATTCGTAAATGTGTTTACAGGTCAGAAAAGAAAGAACCTTCGTTTTAGGAAAGCACAAATAGTTTAAGTACCGAATTTTTTGTTTTGATGCAGTGATTTTTTTGCCTGCGATTATTATACCGAAACTTGTGTTATTTTAGAAATGAACAACATGTGTGCGGGATACAGTTTATATTTATAAAGATAATTCACAACAAGAAATCAAGATTTAATTCATCTTCGAAATTTCAGAGAGAAAACTTTGTCCACGAATCACCATATAATGCAATGTGGAAAGTAAATTATCATTACCTTCATTTGTATATATGTATTTAAAGTAAGATTTATCATTCTTATATGAAGTAGAAAATACTGTCTCATATTGTAAAATTTCGACATTCCTTTTGCTTTTACATATAAATATGTATGTGTGCAATATTATAGGGTTTCGTCAACAACATTTGTCATTACTTAAAAAAGTCTGCTAAGAATAAGAGAGATTACTAATGTGATAAAACGTGATTTAATATTATATTATTTATATACATATAAACGGTGGAGCGGTTACTGAATGCAGAGGGAAAAAGTTTCATAAAAAAGCATTCATTTCCGAGAAAACTGAGTTTTACTTTTGAGGTTAGAATTTCATGGTCTCTGAAAATCGCCTTAAAATCGTCACAACAATTGTAATTGTTATTTTGTTTTTTAAGTTGTAAAACGTCCCCGAAATGTTCAGTTGATGAACACGGAGAAAGCAAGTTTTATCGAAAAAAGTTATATTATTCTCTTCCCAGAAAATCAATTTTCTATGAGACGGTGTCACAGTGTGACATAAAATTTATCATCGTATTCAGGAAATGATGAATAATAAGATTAACATTTTCTGCGGTTGAACTATGAAGATATTAAAATATATGCCTTTTGTGAATATCATAACAAATAGCTTGATCATAAAAGTCTTTGACATACTGCTACCAACAAAAATACGATTTCGAGCAAATAATCCTTTTAGCTTGGTGATTTGAATTTTTGAGAATTTTCTAACAAAGAATCCCTTCTTTAAAAAATTGTCTCTTGCCACCTTCTCCCGTTCCACCCTTCATGTATTAATTATATTATGAACGTAATACAAATTGTAAAAAAAGGAATTTTAACAAGAGTATTGATAATTATGAATAAATGTTTAATATCTTTCGACCAAATTTACCTCCAAAATTGAGAAAAAAAATATTTTAAAATAAATAAAACATAATAATTATCATTTTATATGTCGTGGGCACTGAATTATATAATTTTATTTATTCAGTACTTTCCCAATTGACTTCAATTGTATTTTGTACTCATATATGTCACCAGGAGGAGGTTATTAAACACATAGCCTGAAATGATAGTTAATCCGTATTTACCTTCACCCATTTTCAACATTACAATACATTTTATTAGAATTGAAGTTTTTCTATACCTCAAAATTACAAGAAATTTTAATTCTCACATTTTACATTTAAAAATCACTTACATTTGCCGCCTTACTTATCCAAGATGGAGAAATTAAGCGGTTGGTTCTGACGTAGGGGGAAGATAGGTTCTGATTGGCTCAGTTTTTTTTACTTGCGCGTGGCTAGACCATGTATTTATTGATTGGATCATGCATCCAGTCGTCATAACCTAAAAAGTACAACATGTTCGAAGCGTGAAATATGAGAAGTGTGATTGATTAATAATAAAAACTGGTTTTTGATTTAAAAATATTGAGTAACGTCACAAATGGAGGAAAACGGATCTTTGAACGAGTGTGAAGGAAATGCGGAGAAGGTGACTTGGCAAGATTTGGTAAGAAATGTGATAATTATGTATATGGGCGAAGTTATTTTGAATATATGTCAATGACACGTGTTTATAGAGAATTTATTTTTCTGTATGTGCCGTATGCAATAGCCTATCGAAAATTGTATATTTTCTTTTGAAATTATAGGTTGCTACAATTTATTAGAATACTGACAAAATAATTAACAAAACTTCAGCTACATTAATTCTCAAAATTAAAAATAATTTACATCAATTTGTTTGTTATCGAAGCATGCGTGTAACGATTCATCATATAACAATTCTTTCTTGAACAATATTTACATCATTTTACTTCTTTTTATTCATCAGTTAAGGGCGCTGGAACCAGGACCAAACTTCAAAATTGAAGTGCCTCATTTTACTCCATAAATTTAATCCTAGAATTACTTTTCTTTAGATATTTAGGGCCTATTCCTGTTTTGAATCAGAACTGTATTCGGAGTGAAAAATTTGCTAATTTCAATAGTTTTTGTGTAAAACGTTTTTTTTATGCTCAGGTTAGAATAAAAAAAGACGTTTCACACAAAAATTATTTAAATTAGCCGATTTTTCACTCCGAATACAGGTTCGATTCAAAACAGGAATAGGTCCTAATTATCTAAAAAAGATGTAATTCTAGTACATATTTATGGAGTAAAATGAGGAAATTCAATGTTAAGCTTGGGTCCTGGTTCCAAAACCCTTAAAATATAAAAAAAAAACGAAAATCTGATGTAATTAATTAAAAAGTCGACGGATGTAGTCCCGTGATACGTTATTTAAAAAATTATAATAAAATTAAATATTTTATATACGAAATGAGATATTATACATACGTGGAAAATGTACATTTATGTTAGCCCACAGACTGACCTCAAAATGACACGATACGAAAGAAATTAAATAAAAAAAGTTTGTAAAAAATTAACATTTATAAGTATTGCAAACAAAATATGCAAGCAAATTATCAAAATTTGTATTTTTCATTGCAAAAATTTGCTTTGTTGATAAGTATAAGCTTTCAGTTAATAACTGTAGTTGTCATTAACGAAATACATATTAACAGATCGTTAGAATCTTCATTTTACATTTCTTAAGGTAACTGCGAATAAAGATTAATGCAAAATATGGAAGAAATATTAAAATAATGATTAAAAAATAAAATTTTTGCTTCATTTTGCAATGTCTGAATAAGCAGTTTCGGAGCAAGGTATATCTAGAATGTAATATAATTCATTTTTAAGTAATTCAGTATGATTACCAGAATTAAATCTAATGCTTAATACAATAAAATTCAGTGTATTGAATCTTTTAACATATTAATTTATTATACATATCTTGCTCACAAGTTTGATCAAATCTCCACGTTTTAAGACCAATTTATTATTTATTGCTTCCTCATAGAGGGAGGTCTGTAATGACATAAATTTTCAAATATACTTTTTTGACATATTTTGATATAATTCGACCCTAGGAGTTCGAAAATAAAATTTAAAAAAAATTTCCGTGTGTGTATATGTGTGTGTAACTTTTTTCTGTTCGCCATATCTCGAAAAGTAAAAGAGCTACGATCATGAAATTTTGATGAAGTGTAGCTCCGATTGATATCCAAGCCTGATAGGATTTTGAGGTAGATCGACCATTTAGAAGTAGTTTTTTCTTGCGTTTAGAAATTTAAAAAGACAAATTTTACCTTGTTTATATAAGGAAAACTTTTTTAATATTCAAAATACAACAATACGACATACAGCGTATTTGTTCGCGTCTCTGAGACGCATCGATCGACCTATAGTTACAAATTTTTTCACCTACCAGTACCGATTCATGAAGTTTCAAAAAAATGCTTTATTCTGTTTATATGAAAAAAAACTTTGTTGATATTCAAAACACGATAATATTACATGTAGAGTATTTGTTCGCCTCCTTGAGACGCATCGATTGACCTATTGATAAACCTTTTACGGCGATACCACGCTGAAAAAACCAGTTCTCGTCAGATCACTGAAGTTAAGCAGCGTTGGGCGCGGTTAGTACTTGGATGGGTGACCATTCGAGAATACTGCGTGCTGTTGGCCCACCGTGGGTGTGGTGAGCCCACACTTGTAGTAGTTATTTACTGCAAGAAACTATCCACCTAGAAACACTACCCGAATTGGGTAGTGTCACGCCTACCCTGGAAGGGAAATGGCTTAATGGTATACTTATGGCCCACCAGTACCTATTTATGAATTTGAAAAAAATGGTTAATTCTGTTTATATAAGAAGATTTTTTTTGATATTCAAAATACAACAATATTACATGTAGAGTATTTGTTAGCTTCCTTGAGACGCATATATTGACCTATTGGTGAACCTTTTATGACTGACCAGCACCGATTTATGAAGCTTAAACAAAATTTGTGTATTCTGTTAATATGAGAAGAACTTTGTTCATATTAGGAGTACTAAGGTACTTTATTTGACATATTTGTTTGCGTCTTCGAGACACGTCGAATGCCCTATTGTCGAACCTTATATAACCTCTTATGATCTATCAATACCGATTTATAATTTGAAAAAATATGTTGTTTATCTTGTTGATACAAGGAAAACTTGCTTAATATTGGGAAAACAACTATAATGTATATAATATATTTGTTTGCGTCTTCGAGACGCATCGATTGCCAAAATTAAGAACTTGTCATGATCTACCATAACCTACCAATATCGTTTTTAAATTTGTGAACAAAATTATTTTCCTTGTTTATAAGATTTTTTTATATTGGGAATATAACAGTACTGCATTTGGTGCAATATTGTTCGCGTCTTCGAGACGCGTGGATTGATCTTTTGACGAACTTTCGAAGACCATTTTTGATTAAGCAATAGCTACTCGGAAAGTTTTAAGAAAAGTTACATTGTTTATGTTAGGTTTTATTTTAAATTAAAAACTACTGTAGGTTAAAGTGTTATTGATTGTTACAAATCACATCAATTAAGATTTTGGTGGGCCCTCTGATTTTCTGAAAATAAAATATTCGGAAAGACAGAAACATGAGCTTGAAAAATATTGAAAGTATCAAATTTTTCTTTTGTTAGGGAAAACCTCCCTATATGAGGAAGCAAATTTATTTTATATTTATGAGGAAGCAAGATGCTCATAAAATGAGCACAAATGAATATACCCATAGTAAATACGTCCATAGTACTTCGCAGCCGTATTTATTATGTTTCGTGAGGCCAATTTATTGAATATATTTTAGGCCTTATTAAATATTATTTATATTCTCAGAATTAACATCTGGTTAAAAAATTGTTGAGCAGGGAATAGTGGATTCTCTCTGTGAAGCATGTGTCGAGTTGAAATGGAAGCATCCTACGAAAATTCAGCGCGAAGCTATACCTCTTACAATTCAAGGTATGCGCCATTGTACACCTCAATGAATTCATTCATACTTATTTAAATACCTCTAGTTTATACGATGTGAATAATTGTATGGACTTATTGAATTAAATATAACTTAGAACATTCGTGTTTTACAAAGTTATCATAAAACACCAAATTTCTGACTTACATTTAATGCGTTCCGTATAAAATAGAGGTCCTTACACATACTTCCAATAATCTTTTCATTCTTTCGTTGTAATATATGTTTTTAAATAATACTATTCCACAGGAAAGGATGTAATAGGTTTAGCTGAAACAGGATCTGGTAAAACTGCAGCATTCGCGCTTCCAATTCTGCAGTCTCTTTTAGAAACCCCTCAAAGATATTTTGCATTAGTTCTAACGCCAACTAGAGAATTGGCATTTCAAATTTCCGAACAATTTGAAGCTTTAGGTATTCTTTGCAAAAATTAAAATTAAAAATTATTTTTAGGAAATCAATGCCTAAAACGCTTTATATTTTTAGGAGCCAGTATTGGAGTGAAATGTGCCGTGATAGTTGGAGGAATGGACATGGTGTCGCAAGCTTTGCTATTGGCGAAGAAACCTCATATCATTATTGCCACACCAGGTCGCTTAGTTGATCACCTGGAAAACACTAAAGGATTCAACTTGCGTTCACTCAAATTTTTGGTAACTCCTTCATAAAATAAAACTGATTAAAAGACTTGATTTCCTGAACTCTAATTTCGTGCTTTACCTGCTTATTAACTACATACATAATCTACAATATTTCTTATCAGGTGATGGATGAAGCAGATCGAATACTTAATATGGATTTTGAAGTAGAAGTTGACAAGATTCTAAGGGTTATTCCCAAAGACAGGAGAACACTTTTGTTTTCTGCAACAATGACAAAGAAAGTTAACAAATTACAAAGAGCATCTCTGAAGAATCCTGTAAAAGTCGAAGTTTCTACCAAGTATCAAACGGTGGAGAAGTTGCAACAATATTATATATTTATTCCGGTTAAGTTTAAGGTCAGTTCAATCAAATAATTCATATACAGGGTGTTTTTTTTATCTTGAGACATTGAAATATCTCAAGAAATATGCATCCAACGAAAAAAAATGTCCGTAATAAAAACTTTATTTTCGAGGGAGAACGGCGACTCCGCAAAATTTTACCCCACACCTCACCCCTTGGGGGCGGGAGGGAGGTAACTTAAAACTTTCAAATGGGAACCTATATTTTTTATTGCAGATTCAGATTCTCCATTAAAAAATACGTAAGTTTGATTTGAAAATTTTTTTTCGATTCGCGCCAGATGGCGATACATTTTCGAAAAATGAAATTGTTGACTAGTTAAGGAATGCGCTTCCAAACGAAAGATAAAAAAGGCAAACGGTCGGTTTGTTTGGGTTTGATTAGTTTCCTTGGTTTGGGTGGTTTGGTTATGCTGCTTACGTTCGTTCGGGTTGGATTGAATATGTTGCCTAAGTTCGTTTCGATTAGATGTGTTGGTTACGTTCATTTCGGTTCGCTTTGTTGATTGGGTTCATTTGATTTTGTTGTGTCGGTTGCGTGCACTTGGGTTGGTCTTATTGGTTGCATTCGTTTAGGTTGGTGTTGTTGGTTACGTTCGTTTGATTTGATCTTTTTGTGCTGGTTACGTTTGCTTGGATTGGTTTGGAGGTGTTAACCAATACTGTTAATCAAACCCAAATGAACGTAACCAACAACACTAACCCAAACGAATGCAGTCAGTACGACTTACCCAAGTGCACGCAACCAACACAACAAAATCAAATGAACGTAACCAACATATCTAATCGAAACGAACGTAAGAAACACATTCAATCCAACCCGAACGAACGTAAGCAGCATAACCAAACCACCCAAATCAAAGAAACTAAGAGACCCAAAGGAACGTAACTAAGATACCAAATCCAACCCAAACGAACGTAAACAACATGACGAACCTAAACAAACCAACCCGTACTAACCAACCCAAACAAACCGACCGCCTGTCTTTTTTATCTTTCACTTGGAAGCGCATTCCTTGAATAGTCAACAATGTCATTTTTCGCCAATGCATCGCCATCTGGCGCGAATCAAAAACATTTTTTCCAATAAAACTTACGTGTTTTTGAATGGAGAATTTGAATCTGCAATAAAAAATCAGGGTGGCGACTTGACCGGATAACCGGGAAATGACAGGGAATTTAAATAAAAAACTGGGAATTTACTTCTGATCATAGCAAAATTCAAGTTTTCATTATTTTAATAATTTTGATCAATTTAGAAAAGTGATTTTTACTTTATCTACAGTTGCAGAGCATATGAGTTTGTTGACATTAGTAGTTGTTCTCATACATCCAAAGAGTTTTTATTGCAATATGAAATTAAGAATATATTTTAAGATACCTAATATTAATACACATTTATTCACGTGCAACTATCATTTAATGCACTTGACTTAACCTAGAAAATTTAACAATTTTACAGAAAAAACCCGATAAATGACTGCTTGCTTTTTATTCATAAAAAAGAGTGCTTATCGTACGATTTAAAGAATGTAACAATCCATTATCCTGATTATTTACATTTTTCAATATATCTATACTTTACGAGAAAAACAATTTTTATTTTTTTCCATTATAAAAAAAAACATTTAACAGATTTGGTGCTCTTTGAGATTTTTTTCGCTGATCAAAAAATTGATTTATCACGTTTTATTCGCTTACTCCTCATTTATATAACTTGGAACAGGGAATTTTAGAAAATAATTATCGTTTTTATTTTAGGACCGGGAGTTTTGGTAAAAAAAATATTATTTCACTTGGAACAGGGAATTTTTTACATTGAACGGAAATTTTTAAAAAGAATTATAATTCGGATTTAGAAGAAAGGAATTAAAAAAAATCCCTATTCCAAATCAGAATTCGTAACAATTTGAAAGTGCCCTCTTCTAAATTTTAGATAAAGAAAGTATTTCAAGCAGTCTTTAGAGTAGAAGTTGTATTTCAAAGAAGAAGTATTTCTGAATTATGATAGACATTTTTTTTACATTGTTCGTTGCGCATTCATCTTTTTTTTTTAGTTAAAAATTCAACTACTTGGTTAAAAGTTAAACTCTTTTGTTAAAAATTAATTATGTTGGTTGAAGATTCATCATTTTAATTTAAAATTCATCTTTGGTTGAAAATATAACTACTTTGTTGAAAATCAATGTATCTTTTTTTGGTGAACATTCAAATATTGGTTGAAAATTGATATTTTGCATTTAAAAATGAAACTATGTGTTTGAAAGTTTATTTACTTTGTGGAAAATTCATCTTTTTAAAAAAAAAATTAATTTTTATGGTTGAAGATTAATTTCTTTAACTGAAAATTTAGCTATTCCATTTCTTATTGAAAATTGATCTTTCCTAGTTCAAAATTTAACAATGTGGGTGAAAATTTGTGTTTTTCAATTGAAAATTCAACTATTTCGTTGAAAATTCACTTATTTTGTTTAAAAAACGATTATTATTTTTTTTTTTGGTAGAAAATGATCTTTTTCTTTGAAAGTTAATCTTCTTGTTCAAAAAATCTTCTTTTCGGTTAAAAATTCAAGTATTCCAGTTAAATATTTATCATTTTAGTTGAGAATTCATCTTTTAGGTTGGAGATCAAATTATTTGGTTGAAAGTTAAACTCTTTTGTTAAAAGTTTTTTTTTGGTTGAACATACATTTTTTGACTAAACATTTAATCATTCAATTTTTGGTTGAAAAATTATCTTTTTTAGTTGAAAATTCGTCTTTTTTGGTAAAAATTAATCTTCTTGGTTGAAAATTAATCTTTTTGGTCGAAAATTCAATTATTCTAGTTAATGATCCATCATTTAAGTTAAAAATTCATCTTTCTGGTTTAAAATTCAACTATTCCAGTTAAATATTTAAAATTTTATTCGAAAATTCATCACTTTGTTTGAAAATGTAACTGTTTTTTTTGTTGAAATTAATTTTTTTTAACTGAAAATTTAACTTACTCCAATTGAAAATTCCATATTTGTAGTTGAAAATTCATCTGTTTGGTTAAACATTAATTTTTTTCAACTTCAAATTTAATTATTTAAGTTTCGGGCAGGGATTGGGAGAAAAGTGGCGCTCGCTACTTTTCTCTTCTCTAGACAAAGGGGAGAATACAGCAGGTCAGTATCTTCTCTCCGCAGCCTACGAGTTAAATGAGTTTACTTGATGCCATAAATCTCATTCAGGGGACTTGAGACATTTTTTTGGTGGGTCCCGTTCCGCAATGAGTAAGGGGCCTTTGGCCAGCTGTGGTGTTCGTCTCTTCTTGAGCAATACAATGGACATGTGTTGAACGTTCACGCTTTGCAGTGCATTACGCCCAACCCTCTCAAGTTTAAACGCCGCAATGTGCGATGTCTGATATCGAAGGAAAGGCGTTTTCACGGGATGCCGAGAGAACTCTCAGCAAAACTGGACGCTATTCGAATCTCCGCCGTGAATGAGCAGCTTTTCAGCTCCTCGCCAGCTCCTCACCGTGAAAATGGGCATAGATTTTGGGAATATAAAATTCATGTATATTGTTGAAAATTTGTCTTTCTTGGTTGAATTGAACTGGGTTTGTTGTAATACTAAATCTTTATCAGTTTAAATATCAATTACGACCATTTTTGTTCAGAATTCATCTTTATGGTTGAAAATTCAAACACTTGGTTAGAATGTTAACAACTATCTTAAAAATTCATCTGTATGGTTTACAAGTAATTTATTTTGTTGAAAATTCGTTTTTTGGGATGTATCTTCTTTGGTAGAAATTTCATCTTTTTAATTGAAAATGGAACTGTTTGGCTAAACATTAATCTGTTTCTGTTGAATATTCAACTAGTTTGTTAATAATTGGTCGTTCTTGGCTGAATTTTAGATGAATTTTAGTGCTTTTGATTTCCAATTAAAACATTTTTGGTTTAAATATTTCTAGTATTACATTTCTCCTTGAGAAGTCATATATGTTTGTTGAAAATTTAACTATTTTGTTGAAAATTTTACTACACTGTTAAAGATTAACTTCTTTTGGTTGGAGATACATTTCTGTGGTTGAAACTTGAACTCCTTTGTTAAATTTTTTTTAGTACATTTTTCAACTTACAATTAAAGTATTTGCTTGAAAATTCATCTTTGTAGGTTGAAAATTCAACTATTCCCTTACGAAAAAGTTTTGTAGGAAAATATATATAAATATATATAATACGCCTATAATGATTTTCCTATCATGAATTTCCTTTACTTTTTTCCTCATTATAGGAATTAATCGCCAAAAAAATATGAGAAATTCATTATCAAAACATCACTATATCATAGTAATAATAATAATTATTATTTTCCGATGATATTTTTTCGCAATGTTCTGGTTGAAAATTCATCTCTTTGCTTGAAAAGTTAAACATTTGGTTTAAAATTCATCTGTTAGGGTTAAAACTTGACTTCTTGGTGGGAAATTCATCTTTCTGAATTTTCAAGTCAAAAGTTTTTTCAAATATTCCTCTTATCGGTTTGAACATTTCATTCGAAGTTTGAAAATTCTTCTCTTTTGGCAGAACATCTTTTTTTGAATGAAAATTCAACTATTTTGTTGAAAATGTAATACATTTCGACTTGAAATGTAGGAAATTCAAAGCGGTGCTACATAACGGGCATGAATTCGTGGTAGAACCTAATACCCTTGGATTGTGCACAATATCCATTAAAAAGATCACGGGGACTTATTAGCCTGGACCAAATGTTTCCTAGCTTCCAGGCTAGGAGAAACTGAAGGGTCTACTACTCTACTGTTCGCAAGTGAATTTATGTGGTGAGCAGGGACTACATCGTCGGGCTGTCCCGTGAGCTCGCTCCTCTCATATTCGAACAGGGGCTGCGTCAATTCACTGCCGAGGAAGGCAAACGAGCAAGGCGAAGAAGGCGATGACCGATTCGTTAAATCGTTTTCGATCTCCTAGTCCGGGAGCCAGGAACAGTTTGGTCCGCGGTACTGCGGATTGTACTTAAATTACGTAACAAAAGACTGGGAATTTACCAAAAAAGATGAAGTTGCAAAAATAAAAGGCGAATTCGTAAACAAAACAGGTTGATTTTCAAGGAAACAGTTTCATTTTTAACTTTTTAATTTTTTAAGTTTTCATTTTTAATTTTGACAAAAAGAGGTGAATTTGAAAACAAAAAAGACGATTTTTTAACCGAATTTAAATTTCCAACCAAGAAAGATTTCTCAGTAATGTAAGAAAAAAAATGTAACCAAGTTGTTCAATTTCCAAGAAAAAAAATGTATTGTCAATGAAAAATAGTATAGTTGATATTCCAACCCACAAAGACAACACATTTTTTATTTCAAATTAAAAAAAGTTGAGTTCCAGCAAAAAAGGCGAATTTTCAAAAATTCAAACAGTTGAATTTTCTTGTAAAAAATAATTTTTAACGACAGCAAAAACAAATTTTCAGCAATTTATATTCCTTGACTAAGGAGATGAATCTTGAACAGATGGAATTACTTTTTAACCAAGTACTGAAAACTCTCAATAATGATGTATTTTAAATCTAAAAGATGAATTGTCAGCGAAAAATATAGTATAGGTGACATGCCAGACCAACAATATTTTGGTTTTGAATGAGAAATAGTCCAATTCAACCAAAAAGGTGACATCTTCAAAAAAATGGTTTAATTTTCAACCAAACAGTAGAATTTTCCACCAAAATAGATGAATTTTTCACCATAAATATAATAATAGAATTCTCAACCAAATAAGAAGACCCCGAGTGCAATACCACTACTTGAAACATTTTGAACGAAAAACAATTTTCAACCAAGAAAGATGAATTTTCAATTAGAAAGATGACTCTTTAAGAAAATACGAGAGAAAATTGTTCTATTTTCAGCAAAGTTATTGGAATGGAAAGAAAATAGGTAAATGTTTATGTTAAACCGTCAAGTTTTCAACCTACAAAGATGAATGTTCAAGGAAATGATAAAATTTCCAAAGAAAACAATTCAAGTCCAACCAGAAACCAAATAGTCGAATGTTCACGCCACAAGTTGAATTATTTTGTTCAAAATTCATTTGATTAATTAATGATTGAACTATTTTGTTCAAAAATCTTTAATTTTTTTGAACATTAATTTGTTTTCCGACAACTAAGCTTTTCCATTTTTAGGTAGGTTTCCCATTTTTAGTTAAAAAGTTTAACTATTTTGTTGAAATTTCTTTTTTTCTGGTGTAGATCAATTGTTGAATTGCAAATGTACCTATTTTATTTTTGGTTGAAAAGCGATTGTTTTAGTTTGAAATTCAACTATTGGTATGAAAATGAATTTCTTCCCGGGTAAAAATATTTGTTCTTGATTTTGTCTTGAATGTCTTCAAGACCATGATGTCTAGTTCCGTCTCACCAGCTAGACATTAGAGATACACAGACTTCTCTTGCATTTATGGCTGTAAAGTGTGCCAAGAAAAGACCAGGTAGACTTGTCTTAAGACAAGAAGTGTAAGTCTTGATAAATATACAGAATTGCTCTTAAAGAAAATTATATTACCAATTTGTGGCTTTAACATTTGCCAGGGTCAAAATTACAAGAGTTTTCGTTTGTAAATTTTTTTGTCCATTATACCCCGACCTCTATAAATTATGGACCCCACCAACAACTGCAGGCATATAAAATTTTCCATAAAAAGATTTAAACTGTCAATTCCTAGAAGTACACTACCGGTCAAAATTGTGGGACCACCTACAAAATTTGTATTAAAATCACGCTCGTCTTTAAAAGCGTCTATCTCCGTGAAAAATTGAGCTAGAAATATTTTGAAAAAATCGTTTGAAAGAATATAAAATTTCGCGTCGATAGCGTGTGAGAAAGATCGATGTAATTTCAAATTTTGACGAATTTTCATTTCTCAAATTCAACTCGCTGCATGCTTTAGGGAAGTGACAGGAAAAATTTGGAACTTTGCTCAAATGAAGCCTGAGGTCTCAGCTTTAAATTAAGACCAAGAACACTCAAAACTTCTTATTAGTTTTCGAGTTAGGACTTTATTTCTTAAGCGACGCGCGAAAGGTTTTTGATGCGGCGGATCGGCAGATCGCTCGATTTTAATACAAATTTTGTAGGTGGTCCCACAATTTTGACCGGTAGTGTATCTATTGCACTGTTGGAGATAGGAAAAAATAGACAACATTTCTAGATTCGCCATCCAATGAATAATAATTATTGTAGATGAATAAACTTATTAATACATACAAAATAAATACCACGAAGATAAATAATATAAACATTCTATACAGTTTGAAGCAGACTAGTAATGACCCTCAGAGGCCTTGGTCTCAAGACATATATTTTTGTCTTCAAGTCGAAAATATTCGTCTTAAGACATCAAAAATTGTCTGTTTTCGTCTCACGAGCTAGACATACAGAATTACTTGAAATTGTCTTGGATTGGTCTTTACCCAAGACAAAATCAAGAGCAAATATTGTTACCCGGGTTTGTTGAAAATTTATATTTTTGGTTGCAAAGTCATCTATTTTGTAAAAAGTTTAACAATTTGGTTACAAATTTGTAAGTATATACTACTGAAAAATTGAACTATTTGGTAGATAATGATTGTTGTTTGTTGAAAATCAATGTTTCTGTTACAACATTCATCATTTTAGTGCAAATTGAACTATTTCTTTGTGATTTACATTTTTGTCGAATATTCACATTTTCGGGTCGAAAATGTGACTGTTGTATAGAAAATTCGCCTATTTGGCTTACAAATTCAAGAATTTTGTATAAAATTCAACTACTTGCTTGAAAACTTAACTTTTTGGTTGAAACTTTGTCTTTTTGGGTATAATATTAATCTTTTATTTTTAAAACTTCCGTTTGGTTGGAGATTCAAATTCTTCTGTTTTGTTGAATTAAACCATTCGAAAATTCATTTTTCAAAGTAATTTATTATACTGAAAATTTCAATATTCCATTTGTGATAGAAAACTTTTTTTTTAGTTAAAAATTCAACAATTTGGTTCGAAATTTATGTATTTTTATAATAATTCGTATTTTCGTCAGAAAATTATTCTTATTGGTTAGGAAACCATATCTGTGGTTGAAAATCAAACTATTTGATTTTTTAATGTTTAACTTTTGTTGCATTTTTTTTTCAAGATTTATCATTTTAGTTGAAAATCAATATCTGGATGTTATTGGAAATTCCGTTTTTTATTGAGAACTTATTTTTGAAGATGTTGAAAACAATATAAGTTGTAAATTTTTATTGAGTTGATAATTCGATTAGGATATTGTTCCTGCATGTTCCTCTAAATTCATCTATTTACAATTAAAAAGTGAACAAAGGTATGTTTAAAAAATCTTGAACTGCTGAGAGAAGCTTCCAAGTTTTCATTTTGAGGTCAATATTTAGTATTTGCATTTATACAATAATTTTTGTTCCATATTACTTCAGTCATCAAATTTTTACATATGAGAACACTAACAATTTCTAATTCAAACAAGACAGATAATTAGTACTGTTTCAGATCATGTGTAATATAAAAATTGAAAACTGAAGTTCAAATAAAGCCCAAGAATGATATTATTTGATATTATGTATTGAACTGTATAGCGTGTGACGCAGGCAATGAGCGTTCCCAACGCAGAAACTCTTCTCCTCACGTATCAGCTCGCTTGTAGCTGTTTGATGCTGCCTGACGATGAATACCTTATCTGTGAGCACGAGTAGGCGGCCGCCAGTGGTGAGCTCGAACACGTTTTCTCACATCGGTTCTCATCTGCTGGCCTAACCGTTTGCTGCGCGTTCAGGTGGTCTGCTCGAATACAGGAATGCCTAGTTTTCGGGTAGCCACGACCATTCACTCTCTGCTAACCACACGACTTTTCCTACCTCGGGTAGCGCGAAGGGACCTTTTAGGTTGTAACAGTGGGAAAATATGAACAGGCGAGGAGTGCGTCAGGCACGCATTGAGCGTTCACACATCATTTCGCTCCCAATCCCTGGTTTCGAGTGACAATTTATCTTTTTTAGTAAAAATTAATTTTTTTGTTTGAAAATTCAACTATTTCAGTTGAAGATTCATTGTTTTAGTTGAAAACTCTTATGTTTGGTTTAAAATTAATTTTTCAAATAAAAATGTTACTATTTAAATAAATTCATTTATTCTCATTTATTTTGCATTGTTTTTCTATGTTGTGTTAACGGATGTTTAGAATGAACGTCATGAATTAAAATAAATGTTTGCGTTTTACGGAAAATATGAATATGTTACTTTTAGTTGACCGGGAAAATTGAAAAACTTGACCGGGGAAAACCGGGAAATGACCGGGAATTTGAAATCAGTCGCCGAATCGCCACCCTGAAAATATAGGTTCCCATTTGAAAATTTAAACTCCCCCCCTCTCCCGCCCCAGAGGGTGAGGTGTGTGGTAAATTTTTTGGAGTCGCTTTTTCCTCTCGAAAATAAAGTTTTTATTACGGACATTTTTTTCGTTGGATTCATATTTCTTGAGATATTTGAATGTCTCAAGGTAAAAAACAGCCTATATGCATAACAATTTTAGCAATTATAATTCAATTTAGATTTCTACAAAAATAATGATATAACGTGTATTATAATTCGTTATGATAAATATTTACAGGACATTTATCTCGTTCACATTCTCAACGAATTGGCAGGAAATAGTTTTATGGTGTTCTGCTCTACTTGTAATAATACCATGAGAACTGCGTTGCTCCTGCGAAATTTGGGGTTTACGGCGGTACCTTTGCATGGCCAGATGACTCAGAATAAAAGAATAGCCGCTCTTACTAAATTTAAGGCAAAGAATAGATCAATTCTGATTTCAACAGACGTTGCTAGCAGGTAATGTTTGAACATTATAATATAACTGACTAGTGCGCGCTTTCCTTATACTACACTTTATTTGTTTATTTTTTGAATTTTTTCAGAGGTTTAGATATTCCTCATGTGGACATTGTGATTAATTTCGACATTCCCACTCACAGTAAAGATTACATACACAGAGTCGGCCGAACTGCTCGAGCAGGACGTTCAGGACGTTCTATTACATTCGTGACTCAGTATGATGTGGAATTATATCAACGAATAGAGCAGCTAATTTCAAAACAACTTCCTCTCTTCCCTACAGAAGAGGACGAAGTAATGTCGCTTCAGGAAAGAGTAGCAGAAGCGCAGCGAATAGTGAAAACGGTAATTAATCAATAGTTTTAAAATATTAAAATCTTTTATATCACCATATTATGAGCCTGTAACGCCCCCTGACAAGTGCGCGTTACAAAGCCTGTTGTAATATTAGTTCCGAACGCCACCACATGTAATATGAAGAGTAATCTAATTTTACTGTAGCAATTTATACCTATATATATAACGGATGGTGAGTTGACGGATTGAGTGTTGACGGATGGTGAGTTGACGGATTG
>CAKNYM010031685.1:6901-26077 GCA_932195095.1 Andricus curvator
CTGGTGCGTGACCCGGTGCACGCGGATCCTCGGCTCACCACTTTTAGTTATTTTGGATGTTGGCACAATTTAAATTTTAAAAAAGTTCTCGTATAATACGCGCTAAACTACCTGGTGCGTGACCCGGTGCACGCGGATATGCGGCTCACCACTTTTAGATATTTTGGTTAGTTATTTTGGATGTTGACAAAATTTAAATTGTTAAAAATTTATCGTAGATGACGTCTTCAACGGCCTGGTGCACAAAACTAAATCATAGTAACGGTAACGGAAATATTAACGCACGAAGATGGGTTTTCAAAGATAGGATAGTTGAATCATCAACAAAAGCAGATTCATTTTCAACTAAGCAGTTACATTTTTAATTAGAAAAGATTAAATGTCTACCAAGAGATGAATTTTCAAAACAGAAAAACGAATTTTCAACAAAGCAGCTGAATTTTCAACCAAAAAGGAACTTTTCAACAAAATAATTAAACATTCAACCAAATAATTAAATTTTTAACCAAAAATATGAATTCTCAACCAAAAATATAATATTAGACTTTTTAATTAAAAAGAAGTAACTTTCAACGAAAAATAGTTGGATTTTCTTATTGCATTCTATTAATTCAGTTTGCATTTAAGCTAAAAAACGAGAAAAAGGGGGATTTTCTACAAAATAGACAAATTTTCAATAAATACATGAACTTTCGACAAAAAAAAAAACATGAATTTTCAACCAAACATAAAACAGTGAAATTTTTCAGTTAAAAAGTTAATTTTTAACCAGAGAAAACGAATTTTCAAGAAAATGTTTAAATTTTGAACCAAATATTATGAGTGCAATATAATAGAATTTTTAACCCTAAAAGACGTATTTTCAACAAAACAGTTGAATTTTCAACCAAAAAAGAACTTTTCAACAAAATAATTAAACATTCAACCAAATAATTAAATTTTTAACCCAAAATATGAATTCTCAACCAAAAATATAATATTAGACGTTTTAATTAAAAATAAGTAACTTTCAACGAAAAATAGTTGGATTTTCTTATTGCATTTTATTAATTCAGTTTGAATTAATAGCCCGATTTGAAATGAATTCGGTGTATTAAAATCTTATAAAAATATGCACATGCAGAACAGATAAAAATATGGGAAAATTGTATATTTTCATGATTTTAACTTGAGCGCTTCATTAGTATATGTAAAACTTTGAACTTTAAATTTCGTAGTTTTGACTTATTTCGGAACAAAAGACTCCTGCTGGAAAGGATCGGGTGAGTTCAGGTAAGCCAGGATCTGTGAGGGTACTTAAAAGTAGGCTTAACAATACCTGAAATAGGAGCAAAAGGTTTGTCAACAAAATTCCATTTTATGAGTTTCAGTACTCGTATTATACTAATAAATTGAGAAAATTTCCGTAGAGATGCGGTTACTTTTGGCGCCAAATTTCTATGAGCATGGAAACTATAATTACCACGAAAGCTGTTGCATTTATGTGTCTAATATGAGGTCTAATTAGCTTGAGTTGAAAATTAATATGCGTTAATATTATTAAAATACGTTGTTAAAATAAGTTTACACAGTATTTTGGTAACTTACTAAGATATTTTTGGAATTTTTTCCTTAGATGCAATCGAAGGTTTAACTTTATTAAAAAAAATGTGTGAAAATTAAAAAAAAAGTATAATTATTTACATATATAAACATATTTTAAAAATATTTCCAATATTTTTTAAATTACCTTATAAATAAATCACTTACCTTATTATTGTTTTTTGGAAAACTTTGCTATCAGAAAATATTCTTCTAAGCGAAGTAAGCTTCTTCTTCTTGCCTTATATTAGTTTGCTGCAGAGCAAACTGGTCAAGACGTGCACTGCGAATATCAGGTAACGATCTTAACAGTAATAAACTTCGAATGAAGACCGAAGTGGAACTCAAGCATCACAGTCTAAGCATGAAAGCAGGTAAAATCTAACTGACGAATCAGATTTGAGCTTTGGTCAAGTTAACCATTTCTATAGGTCCGTTGAGAATATATAATAAAAATTGCATAATAAGGGAACCAATAGTTTTTTATTGTAAATAAAAAAATTTATTTGATTATAATAATTTTTTTCTCAATCGAACAGACTTTTTAACTTTAATAAAAGTTTATGCGATTGAATTCCAATAATGAACCGTAACAACTTGCGATTAAATTCTAATAGTAAAAAAGTGCTAATTTTTTACGTTCTCAAACGTTTTGTAATAACGTATTTTTACTGTTTTATTTGAACGTTATAAGGGCGTAACAACTTAGGCATTTGTATTTACGTTCCATATTACGTATGATATACGTCAGGTTCACGGACATTCCGATGTTTTAAAAACGTTATTTAAATGGTAATAAATAAGTCAACAGTCTATGTTTATTGGATTTTATTATTTTAATTAATATTAGCTAATTTTTAAATAAAAATGTCGAAACTATTAACTTTCATGAATTTAAGACATGTATATACATTTTTAGTTCATCAGTGGAAATCAAGTTGCACTAACAGAAATTCTAAACTAGAATACTGAATATTTAATACTCTTATCATAACAGTTAAAACGTTCTTAACAATTTTGGAAAATTCTTTTAAGGTATTATACATTAACGATTCATTTAGGCCGACTTATACCTGAAACGCAGATTCAATACGGGGTGCTTGAAACTTCAGGCACCAAAACAGGCTCTCAATTCTGGGTATTGAATTTCCAAACCTGTCCTTATACCTCAATACTTGCATTGAAAATTAAAGAACAGTTTCTGAACTTTAAATTTTATTCTTAATTATACGAAATAAATCTGAAATTTACTATACTTTTCCATTAACGTGTATGTATACCATTAAACCATTTCCCTTTCAGGGTAGGCGTGACACTACCCGATTTGGGTAGTGTTTCTAGGTGGATAGTTTCTTGTAGTAAATAACTACAAATGTGGGCTCACCACACCCATAATATGCCAACAGCACACAGTATTCTCGAATGGTCACCCATCCAAGTACTTACCGCGCCCAACGCTGCTTAACTTCAGTGATCTGACGAGAACTGGTTTTTTCAGCGTGGCATGGCCGTTGGCTTGAACTTGAATTTCAATAAAGTGTGTCTTGAATTTCAGGAAAATTTGTAACCGAAATTTAAGAACATTTTTAACAGTGTACTGAGTCGGTTTTATAATCCGAAAAATTGTACTCTCAACTCCGCTAGCTATTAACTCCTCACATTTTTAACAGTGTATGAGGGTGATTCAAAGAAATTTATTTTAGAATTTGAACTCTTTGTACAACAAGCCTAAGTTGTACCTTTTTTGACGACAAATTAAAAACAAATTCAAAATCGGATATGATGTACAGGTACCTTCTTTGAGTTTTATCGTTTTCATTGAATGTTCAAATAATTTGTACCTCACGAATATCTTAGAAGTGTTGGTAACAAATTTTTATACACTTGTAACTATTCCATTGTATTACCAAGACAGTGTATATAACTTAAACCAAAGTTTTACTCGTTGTAATGTAAAAAGCTTAAAGTTCAGACTTATTCATTAGTTTCAACATTATTTTTGATTAATATATATATTTTTTCAAACACTTGAAACTTATTTCTTATTTGTTTCTTTCAAATAAATGAAACTTATTACTTGCGACACTTTTACACCATTTTCATTTAAGAAGGCAATTATATAAAAAAATAAGTGAATTATCATTGTAAAAATGTGCAATGTATTGCACATCATAATTATTTAAATAAAAACATTTAAGCATTCTATAGATTCTATAAATAGCATTCTATAAATGATTCTGCACTTTTTACTGAAATCATCTACACATTGTTTGGTGTCCTTCTGCAGATTTGACAAAGGGTTCAAGTTGACGAAAATAAATAACTTATGACCTTTCGACAAGAGGCAGCGGAGCCCAATGGCGCACAGGGGTAAGCCCCCGCCCTCCGGAAATCGACAAGGGAGGGGATAAGTATTGATTTGCCCCCCTCTTAAATCACATGATTAAATTCATCGGATCGTTTGCATTTTTCAAAAGTAGAAATTCGCATTTCGTTTCCATATAAACCTGCAGCTAACAAAATATCGGGAAATTCCCGGCCTAAGGACCGGGAAATACCCGCCCCATTGGACCGTCAATAATTATGATCCTCTTTATGCTATAACTAATATTCTATTCCTCTACCCATTCATAAACGTTGTATTATTCAAATTGTGGATGGATACTTTTATGATCTAATTGTTAGGATAATAGAGGGAGACTACCCAGGAACTGAAAATCTTTCAGTAATTGCTCAGCTGTAATTGTTTGTTCAATCCCCAAATTACTCCCAGTCTCATTCTTACCATCTTGATAGTCCAGTTGCAATTTACCGTTTAACTGAAGTTGTCAAGTTTCATCACCTGCTGAATATTGGCGACGTTAACATCATTCTAGCTCTAGCTGTCTAGCTAGAGACTAATTCAAAAAATTATGTGGGGAATGAAATTTAAAAATCGTTTACTACTTACTGTTAATTTATGTACAATTTTTACGTAGTATAACATTATTATACTAAGTAAAAATTAAACCATTCAATATTATAAGTAGAGAGCGGATTAGAGTAACTGTGAACTTAGCTGGCGAGCGCCGCACAGTAAGGTTAAATAAAAAAACTAAGTTTTTATCTTAATATAAACAGTGAAAAAAGTGTAATTTTTTTATTTCTTTTTTCATCTCCTAGACAAGATTTTTCTTATACTTCCCGTCACTTGGATTCAACACACAGATGTATAATAAAGAAAAAAATGGCTAACTTTTGAAGTAAATTGTTATAAACAAATAGTATTAACAAATATACATTAGGGGATATTTGCCATCAAAGTATATTTCTACTCTGAAAATTCTTGCTTTTATCGTCAGAATGATACGTGGCCATTGAAATTGAAGATTGTATGTTAATAATTAATTCTATAAGTAAATTATATAAAAAAATGTACATCGCAGACATTTATAGGTAGAAAAAAATCTTTTTTGTCTGATCTTGTGTTAATTATATTACCAATAATGTTTCCGGAAAAAATGTTACCATCTATCAATATTTGTGTATTTTATAAACAAATTATATCAACAAATGCATATATTTTAGGCGTTTTGAAGAGAAATGAAATCATGCTTTCTTGTATTATTATTTTAATTATATTGACAATGATGTTTTCTGAAAACATTTTACCCTATTTTGCTACTGGTTCTTTTCATAAACAAATTATATAAACAAGTGTAAATTTCAGACATTTGTGGATAAAAAGAAAGCGTTTTTCATCGCCTTTGTGTTGAGATAACAGAACAATAGTGCTATTCTTGTATTTGCATAGCACCCTTTTTTTATTCATTATTGATGAGGTAATTTGAAAAAAAAAACAAATGACCAAATAAACAAATTTCAATTGTTTATAAGATTTATAAATTCTGTTGTTCAGCAAGAGTTACATAATGTAAAAAAGCATGCCCGTAAACGGCTGAAGAACTGAGGATAATAGTGCACTCTGATTTGTGAGACGCAAGGGGACTCACAATAAAAAGCACCCCGACTCTTCTCCCTGTAAAAAGGAGAGCATTAAAGTAGATTATATGGCATTGAAAAAATTGTACACTTTAATGCCTATAAATCAACACAAATTCCGTTTTTGTCCGAATGTTGACTTAACGGCATTCGAATGCATTGATTGTATTCGATATATCCGGTCGGAAAAAGCATTAAATGGCATTCGACTTACTTGGTAATTCAACAGCATTGAACGGCATTAGGTCCATTCTATGCCTTCGATCGCTGAAGGCATTGCATGGCATTAAACTGATACGGTCATTCAAGTGCATTTAATGGCATTAAATCAACGGCATCACAAAGAAGCCACTTTAATGCCATAATTTTTGTGTGTGATTCAAAATGATTCGAACGAAAACTGTCTAATGCCATAAAGCGGATTCGGACAAAAACGGAATTTGTTTGGATTTATAGGCATTAAAGTGTACGATTTTTTCAATGCCATATAATCTACTTCAATGCTCTCCTTTTTACAGGGCTACTTATTATAATACTTAAAATGTGCAGTGGTTCATTTAAATTATATATAAATTTTATGTATTCTATTGTTCGACAAGAGTTCATGTAACAGCCATTGCCCACGTAATTTCAACAAGACAGAAAGTTATTTTTCTGCTTATAAACGCGAGTATCAAGCAATTAGGCAATTTCACTTCATAGTCAGCTAACTTCACTTCATTAACTGCTGAGGGGAAAACAATGAATCAAATGCATGGGATTCGCTCCATTTCTGCCCTATTTTGCTAATATCTTCGTAAAAACTAATTTTTTCTATATAAGTGCATTTGGAAATTAGTTTTCATTTTTTTAAGTACTATTTAATGAAATAATAAAATCATAAATATTATTAATTACGAAGATATTACAAAAATAAAGTTTTGTCCCATGCATTTGGTCCATTGTTTTCCCCTCAGCACTCAACGAAGTGAAGTTAGCAGGTTATCGATAAGTATTATATTTTTTCAAAGTTTGTAATGTTACAAGAAAAACTATTGCGATTACTCTGTGACCTTACAACTCAAAATTTCAAGTAGAATCCGAATTTCAACAAGTGAAATGTTAATCTTTATTTTTTAATGAGTTTTTCTTGCATGATACGGGGAGGATACGATGTGGATACTATAAGGATACGTTGTAGCGTATCCGCTCCGTTCGTTCGGTCCGCCAGGGTTGAAGTGAAAATACCTAATGAGAATGTGCCCGCGCAGCGGCAATATTTTTTTATTTTAAAAAAGTTTTAAAAAATTGAAAATTTTAAACTCAGCTTTAATAAAACTTTATTTGTTGAAAAATCGAATAAGTTATTTAATTTCGAATGCGCACAGTTTTGGAGTTCTATATTTACACAGTAAACGCTGAATCTTCAATTCTTCCCTGTCATCAGTTTAAATTTTGAGACTGTGCTTTGGCACACTTTTTTAAGGCCTAAAAAGAAAGAACGAGTTCGTTAACCAGCTATTTTGGATAAAAATTCAAAAAGTGAGAGCACTTTCAAAATTGTTTAGACCATTTTTTTCAAGATTTTAAAATTCTATGTACGGCTATTCATAGTACTTGGAATCCAAAAAAAAAAACGAAAATGAACATTTGAAGCCAAACAACGCACGATATGAAAATAATTCAAGAGAAGAAAAACGTTGATTTTTGAAAGCCCTATAAGATTATCAAGACAGCTTTTTGAATTTTTTCGAAAAATCGAAAATTCAAAGTTTGGTTGCACAAAAAATATTGAAAAATAAAAAATTCCATTTTGCGGTCGAACTATGCAAGATACGAAACAAGTGAAAAGTAAATGATCTATCTTTCAAAATTAGAATGGAAAAATATTCAATTTTTCACGTTTTGAAATTGTTTGGTTTTCGAAATTTTAACCTGAAATCGTTCAATTCCGAGATTCTTGAATTGAAAATAAAAATTTCAAATTTTGAACACTTTGAATTAGAAATTATACAATTTCAACTCCTTTCTAAGGAAATTGTCAAAATTTAAAAATTGTGTTTTGAAATTGTTGAATTTTTATAACTTCTATTTGGATTTTTTTTTCATTTTCAATATATCCAATTTTAAACGCGTTTATGCAGAGTTTAATTTCTTCTCATTCAATTCGAAATATTGTCCTTTTAAAATTCTACCTGATATACAATAGTTTTAATTTGAACGTTTTAAATTTATTTAATACTCATTTAGTACAAAAATAATATTAAGAATAGAATGTAACGGCGTAACGCGTTTAGTTAGACAGTCACCCGTCTAGAACAAAGTGTGTGTGTGTGTGTCTAACCGCGGGTTTCTCGGTGTTCGACAACCGAGTGGCGCTCGCCACCTAACCCCGTGTAGAAATTTTTCTATGGTTCAGACCGTGTCCAGACCAGGCCAAATCTGGCCCAGGTCTGGAAAACGGATCTGGGCCCGATCGCTGATGAAACACACGGCCCGATCCGAGCCAGATCTGGCGCCCGGTCTGGCCGCCCGATCGGTACCCGACCTGGCCCCGAACAATTTCCCGTTGAAAGCCATTTTTGAAATGGTGAACCATATTTTTTATTTACGTACCAAATATTTAAAAAAATTCAAATTCAAACTCAATACATTTGTCAGTCTTTTTGACATCGTTCTTTTCGGTGTCCGCCCCAGTCCTTGGCATTTCCAATGATTGTGCTAATGTGCGACAATGCCTCTTCCCCAGTAATAGTGTATTTTGTACAAGCGACCTCTGAAAATAAGTTATTATAAAAGATTAGTCCGTATATAAAATTAATATAATTTTCAGTGAAGTCTCAATTATATAAAAGATTAAATTTCTACGTAACAAGCATTTGCAAAAGAAAAAATCTTTGAAAAATTCTTTGCCTTCAACTCTTTTCACTGCAGTAAACATCAGTAATAAATCTCTTGCAAATATCTTCTTTGCAATGATGTTTAAAGATTTTCGAATTTCATTGTCTCTGCTCACTGACAAATCTAGACTACTCTACTGTAAAAATAAAAATTCAAATTGAATATGAAATTAAATGTAAAAAATATTAATGTAGAAAAGTGAAAGAAATTCTTATATAATAAGAATCTTACAAAACGATGACAGCATTCTTCATTCGAATGTAGCTTTTCATTAAGATCTTTGAAGTCGTTAAGATTATTCAACGGAAATTTGATGTTGAATTCTTCTTCGAAACTCTTTTTTCCAATGTAGCTGCAACTCTTATCAATTTCAATCATAATTTTTATCGCCTTCTGATTTTCAGCTATTTCTCGTACTTCGGTTCGTAACAATTTGATTTCCTTTAAAATCGTATTAAGCCCTGAATTAAAAGAAAACATAAGAATAATTGTATGAGAGTAGGAAAAAAGTACACATTAGATTAAATTTACTATAATCAAAAATTATCATCGAAATTAAGGAATATAAATAAAATTCGAAAGTGGTGCTGCCTCTTGTTTAGGGGCCGTACTTGAATCACGTAACGGGTGATGGGTCCTCTCCAAGACCCCCCCCCCCCCCTGTAACGAACCGTAACAAAATATTTCTAACCCCCCCTCTCACTGTACGTAATTTATGGTTTCCAGAAATAATAAGATATGGGACTAATGGCAATTTTTGTATTTAAGATAATGCTTGGCAGGGTGGAAATTCATTTTCGAAATTCTCTGATTTTTCCTTGACCAATTTTTTATTTTCCCTAATCATTAAAATTCAAATAACAGCATTTTATTCTAGTAATATTTTTAAATGAAGGTCTTTTATAAACTTAATAAAACCATATTTCAGATGCAAATTTAAAATTCTCAAATTTTTTTTTTACTTTAAACAAAAAAAAAAGACTTTTCTACCATATAACATGGTTTTTTTAACAAAATACTTGCATTTTGAACGAAATATTTGAATTTTCAACCAAATAATAAAATTTTCAACAAAATACTGGAATTTTCAACAAAATAATTGAGTTATCCACAAAATCATTGAATTTTCAGCCTAAAAACATGAATTTTCAACAAGAAAGTGCAATAGTTGATATTTCAACCAAGAAATATGAAATTTCGTTTAAAAGATGAATTTTAAATGCGCAAAGCCGAATTTTTAACAAATAAAGATTTTGCAGTCATGAAGAAAAATTTTTACCTAAACTGTTCAACCTTCAAGCCAAAAGACGAGGTTTCTATGTAAAAATTGAATTTTCAATCGGAAAATATGAATTTTCAGCACAAAATATATATATATATATATATATATATATATATATATATAAAGCCACCGAACGCGTCCTCGGGTTGCGGATAGAGGGTCCCTGTACCAAGGGTTTCTGCTGAATATGGTTACAATAATTATTAAGAAGTCGCGGACAATTGTCCAGGGATGGTCCCGAAGGAATAACTCCTAAGCGAAGGCGTAACAACCGTGCCGAAAGCTGAATGGCACCTGGGTTAGGCGGCTCAAACGGTGACTCTGGGATACTGGGCGACCTCTCAGAGTATCAGCCTTCTCCTTGCACGCGGGGCTCTACAAGGATGGACTAACCCTTTCCCTAGCTGCTCGTGGGAACAACAATGAAACCACCAAAACACCAAAATGTTGAAGATGCGGTTCAAGACAATCGAACGCGCAGAGCACCCGACAATGGATCGGCAAACAATGCCGATCAGCCTAGAGTTCGGGGTGCTGAAAATAATTTAGATGGAAACACAACGACGAACCGGCGAAACGCACACTCTGTGGTGCCAGAAACACCCAGAGCTTTAGCACGTTTCGCATCAGTCTTTGCGAAATCAAGCCGAAAACCTCCGGAAAAATGGATATGTACGCGTAGCGCTTCCCCAACCGCTGCTTTATGAAGCTGCAGACGAAGATGAGGAAGCGACATTGAGACCAACCGCAGAAAGCAGGCACCTTCTAAAAGATGATCGCAATTTCATTACAAGAAGGAACATTAACATGCAAGTTCCTCCTAAGCCCCAAGATCTGGCTGAAATGGATGCCATCCTTCGTGGAGATATCTCGCAAGAAAGAGTCCGACCTCTGGACCATCAATTGATCAGTTTATGGTGCTGCGAGAGCTTTAGCTGATTCAAATCGAAGGCTGAAACGGACGATGGATCAAAAGACCAAAAGACGCTTGCATCAACTGAACAAGAAGATTGGATGAGCAAGACAGATTGCGTCCCGTGTTCAATGTGTGATTGACTACATAACATCTGGTAGACCGTTTACGGAAAGGGTTCAAAAGTTCGCCCAAGAACTAAGGATCTTGAATCACACACTAAACAAGTCAAAGCTGCTGACAATCAAGCAGCATATTGTTGACAAAATACGACTATTGTCTGACGCAAGGAGGAGAGTACAGAAGAGGAAGAGATGGATCAGGGAGAATCAACAGTTTCTCGCTGACCCATCGCGCCTCTTCAGCGATCTACCTGTTTCTGTAAAAAATCCACCCAAGCCCAAGGACGTAGAGACTTTTTGGAGAGAGGTGTACAAGATCCCGAAAACACTTGTCCAACCCAGAGAATTACAGGCCAATAACTTGTTTGAACACGCTGTATAAGATCTTTACAGCTGTCCTCAACAACAGGATTGTTCGACGAATTGAGCCTGTATGGCGAGAGATTTACGAACAACGTGGCTCGAGAAAAGGTGTAGCAGGCTGTCGAGAGAACCTGCTAATTGACAGGTGTGTCTGTAAAGACGCTGCAGCCCATCAGCGCGTGCTGTCAATGGCCTGGATTGACTACCGGAAAGCTTTCGATTCAACCTCTCATAGACTTATCATCTGTTGGAAAGCTTGAAGGTACATCCACACATAGTGAGATGCATAGAGAGATTGATGCCTCTTTGGAAAACTAGATTTACTATCTCATCTAGAAATTATCGTGTGGCAACAGACAACGTCACCTTCCAGAGGGGCGTCTTTCAAGGTGATACCATGAGCCCTTTGCTTTTTTTGCATCACACTTCTGCCTCTATCTCTCGCACTACGAAATTCTCCTGGATACCTCTGTGGCGACACTAATCAGCGCGAGCATAAGGTCACTCATGTATTTTATATGGATGGCCTGAAGATCTATGTCTCTGGTAAAAGCAAACTTCAAACTGCTATAAATATTGTCAAGAACTACACAGGAGAGATTGGGATGGACATTGGATTGGACAAGTGTGCCAAAATTCATCTGAAGAAAGGAAAGATTACTGGCGTTCCCAAGGACCCTGAGCTTGTGGATATAAGTGTTATAAGACATCTTAATACTGGAGAGACCTATACATACCTGGGCGTGCCTCAAAACCGCATTCAGGACGTAACATCAGTGAAGGATTCTCTCCGAAGCAGATAAAAGCATCTTCTTCGACAGATTTGGTCTTCCAATCTGTCGGCGTTGAACAAGGTATCTGCGACTAACATGCTTGCTGTCCCGGTTCTACTCTACTCGTTTGGGGTAGTCCAATGGACGAAGAACGAGCTTAAGGCCCATGATGTCATTACACGTAAGATCATGCATATGCATAAAAGCTTGCATATCAATTCGTCAGTTCCGCGATTATATATTTCACGCCGTCAAGGCGGACGCGGACTTCTGAATCTCCAGTATCTTCATAACCGGATTCTTCTAAGTACAGCTTACATCGTTGCGAATGGCAGAGACCCTTGGCCTGAATTTTAACATCAGAACTGAGGAGAGTGCATTACTTCATCTAGATGCTTCACTTCTAAAAACCAAAGTAAGAAAAGCAGAGGCTGAAAATTTTCACCAAGAGCTACTCGACAAGAAAATGCATGGAAACTTTCACAGAAATGTAGAAAAACAGTCCTTGTCGAAGGAGCAAACTTTTGCTTTCCTCAAATCATCAGGGCTTAATTCAGGTACATAGGGTTTTATTTTCGCAAACCAGGACGGTGTCATTTCCACCTTAGCATATCGTGAGCGCATTTTATGTCAAGAAGTTCCCAGTGATAGGTGCAGAGCGTGTCATGCACACGCTGAGTACCTAGAACACATACTATCAGGGTGTCCGACCCACGCGGGAACGACGTATATCTACAGACATAATGCGGCCCTAAGAGTGCCTTATTACCATCTTTGTCGCTCTTACGGAGTTGGCCGCGACCCTGCCCTGCCGAACGCTTCAAGGGAGATAGAGTCGATTGTCCGAAACGAGAAGTGCCAAATTTTCTGGAACTACGATTTTCGGGCAGCAGTCTCCGTTGCGCACTCGAGGCCTGACATTGTTCTCCAAGACTTCGAGAAACGAACTATATTCGTGATAGAATTCTCGGCTCCGTCCGAATACAACATCACTGCAAAGGAGAAAGAAAAAGAGGAGAGGTATCAAGACCTTAAAAGAGAGCTACAACGACTGTACCCAAAATATTCGGTACAGGTAATTGTCCTTGTGATAGGTGCTCTCGGAGGTGCGAAACTATCACTGGTTCGTAACCTCAAAGCCATACCCGCGTGCAAAAAATATGCCAAGGCACTTGCGGGATGGATGCAGAAAGCTGTCATCCTTGGGTCGCTTCGTGTCCTCAAGACACACGAGGGTTTCGCCGGCCTGTCGTTGTGATTTCGTCGTTGCCTATGACCACCTATCTCACGTTGTGAGACGTGGCCGTGTGTTTGATTTACCGCGGTGCTACTGGGGGCTATTGACATTTTTTGGATGGCAGTTGCTCTTAGTGGGACCCTGCGGTGGTTGTTTAACTTTATTTTCAAATTATATATATATATATATACATATATATATATTTCAATAAAGTAGTTCAGCTTGTAACCACGCAATTAAATTTTCAGTTAGAAAAGATCAATTTTCAACAAAATAGTTCAACTTTCAACCAAAGAGATGAATTTTTAACTAAAAATAATGAATCTTCAACAAAAAAGTGATTTCTCAACAAAGTCGTTCAACCACAACCGCTCAGTATCCACCTAACTTTATCTACAACGCTCTTTCCCCCTTCCTCTTCCCCTGTACATCTCTCCAACACGTGCTCCCAAGATTCCCTTTCATACCCACATACCCTACACATTTTCATTTCTTCACTCATCCAATATTTACACTCATTCATACCTTCTCCCATTCTGAAGCGTATCATTCTGGACCACCTGCTCTCCTTTTTCAATTTTCCTAAATATTCTGGGACCCCTTCCATCTTGATGAATGTATACCATTTATTATATTTTGACTCTATAATCTTTTCCCACCTCTGCTCTTCCTGCTTCTTACTCATTTCCCCCTCTACTACCTGCCACTCCCTCCCCTCGTCACACATTCTCCATTCTCTTCTCACTTTCCATCTCTCCTCCTCCCATCTTGAATGTCCCGTGTTTCCTCTCCTCTCTCTATCTAATATTTCCTGCAGGCATGCTTGTGCAACTTTGCTACCCTTACCAATCTTAAGTTTCTCTTCGAAATTCCATACCCTTTTCCTCTGCCTTATCACCAATTTCTCTCTTCCTGTTTCTTCTCTCAACATATAACCTGGGCAGTTCCAACTCACTCCCATAACCCATCTCAGAAATCTCTCTTGCATGTTTTCTACTTTTTTGTACTCCTTCCATCCCCAAATCTCCACTCCATAACACATCACAGACCATACCAGTGAGTCAAACAGCCATACTCTCATCTTCCAGTCCTCTTTGAATCTTCTTTTTCCAATCCCCCACACTTGACCCATCACCTTACTCGCACTTTCCATCCTTTTTTTCACTTGCAGATCGTTTCCACCTCCCGCTTCGAACCAGAATCCTAAATAACAAAATTCCTCTACCATTTCCACCATTTCCCCATTTATCTTCCATCCATACTTTACTTCATTCTTTCTCTTCCTGAAACATACTATTTTTGTCTTTGTCACATTAATTGTCAGGTCTTTCTCTCTCACGTACTCTTCGAATCCTTTCATTAGCAAGTTCATTCCACTTTCATTCTCTGCCAGAAGCACCACATCGTCCGCGTACGCTAACGAGTATATTCTCTTATTTCCTAGGACAATACCCCCTTTACCTTTCCTTCCCATTTTCTTTTCTAGGTCTGCTAACAAGATGCTGAACAACAACGGGCTTAGCGGGCACCCCTGCCTAAGACCCCTCCCTGTCCAAAATTCCTCTCCTTTCTGTTCCCCTATTCTCACCCTTGTCTTTGTCTCCGTAAAGACCTCTTTTATCCTCTCAATCAGATCTTCGTCCACCTCCCTTTCTTTCATTGCCTTCCACAAAACTTTTCTATTCACCGAGTCGAAAGCTGCCTTAAAATCTACAAAAAGTGCGACTAGTTTTCCTTTTTTCAGTCCCAGGTTCCTGTTAACTAAATAATTTAGTACGAAAATGTTATCCACTGTCCCCATCCCCTTTCTGAATCCTGTTTGATTGTGTGGAATACTTTCTTTCTCCTCTACCTGTTCTTCTAATCTCTTCCTAAGCACCTCCGCGTAAATCTTATACGTTACTGGCATGAGAGTGATTCCTCTATAATCTTCCACTTTTTGCCCCCCTCCTTTCTTTAATAAAGGAACTACCAAACCTGTTCTCCACTCCTTCGGCCATCCTTCGCCTCTCCATACTCTATTACATACTTCCCAAATCTCTTCTCTAACCCTTCTTCCGCCAAATTTCAACGCTTCATTTTCCATCCCATCCTCTCCTGTCGCCTTATTTCTTTTTAACTTCTCAATTGCTTGATTCACCTCCTCTCTGGTCAACTCATTCCCACCTTCTATTCCTCCCTCCTTGATCTTTCTACCATCCCCCCTCACCTTGCTATCCACCCCTCCTAGCAATTTCTTGAAATATGCCGTCCATTCATCCATACTTATCTCTTCATTGATTCCTTTCCATTCACTTCTTTCTCTATTGATCACCTCCCATTCTCTTCCTTCCTTTATTGCTTTTTCTACCTCCTCCATGTACCTTACCTTCTCCTCCTGTCGTTTGACATCCAGTAATTTCTCGTGTTCCCTTTTTCTTTTATTATACTCCTTTTTGTCTATCTCTCCTTTTCTCCAATTCTTTAATGATAGCTTTATGCGCTCTTTACTCTCCACACATTCCGCATCCCACCATCCTCTCTTCTCCCTTCTTTCTTCCTCATTTGGCCTAATTTCTTCCACTATCTTCTCTACCCTTCCCCTCATCTTACACAACATCTCATCCACACCTCCCCCATCTTCAATCAAACCATTCTCTTCTTCCATTCTTTCCGTATATTCTCTCAGCTTATCAACTCCCCATTTACCCATCTTTGCTTTTTTCCGTGTCGCTCCCTCCTTCTTCCTTCCCTCTCTTCTCCAATTCCCGCATTTCAACGTTGCAATGACCGGGAAGTGTTCTGACCCTATTTCGTTCCCTACTTCCATTCTTTTTAACAGCCTCCTTATCCTTTCCTCGGCCAGAATGTAGTCAATCACTGTTTCCCCTTTCCCTGCAAACGTAATCTCGCCTTCCTCATCCCCTTCCGAGTTCCCATTACAAATAAACCACCCTGTTTCTCCCAGGATTTCCAACATAGTCTTACCCTCCTGGTCCACCTGTTTGTGTTTCGATTTTCTCCTGAAAGTCTCACACTCTTCATCCCATATTTCCCCTCCCTGTTCCCCCGTCCACGCATTTAGATCACCTCCTATCAACACTAATTCGTCATCCTTTTTTGCCACCCATTTCCTAATCACACTCCAACCTTCTTCTTCTCCCCTTCTCCTATAAACGCAAACTATCCTCACTTTTCTTTTTCCTATCTTCACCATTCTCGTTATAACTCCATCAGTTTCCTCAAATCCCATTTCTATTCTCTTTTCTCCCATCAATTCCTTCCTCACTCCTGACACCATACCCCCTTTCTTTCTTCCCTTCACCTTATCTTTCTTTGCCCCTTGCATCTGCCAAATATATCCCTTGGGTAACTTCCTCTTCACTCTCTTCCACTCCTTCTCATCTACCCAGGTTTCACTCAACATCACCACATCCCATTTCTTCAACTCTTCCCAGAATCCTTCATCTTTATTCATTAGTCCTGATACGTTCCAAAACGCTACTCTCACTTCATTCTTCCTTCCTTTCTCCCTTTTTTCGTCCTTATATCCCCTCCCTACTTTTGTGGAAACCCCGTCGCTCCGTTTTCTCCTACTTCTTTCCTTTCACACTCTACTGTTCCCATTACCTCCTCCCTTATATCCTTAGTCTCCACTTTTTGCCCTCGTCGCCATGGGCCTTCCCTACACACTTCACTCAATTTATCTTCCTCATCATCCCATATCCACACATTCCCATTTATCCACATTCTGTCTTTCCCTATCCATACCGTGTTCCCTTTCACTCTTTCACTCCATGCTTTCTGTTTCATCATCCACTTTCTTCTTCTTTCATTCCACGTCAAATCCTCCTCTATCCTTTCTTCCCTTCCCTTTAGAGCTTTCTTCTTTCTCAAGATATCAACTTTTTCTTCCTCATTTCTCACTTTCACTATAAACATGCGCGATTTACCTTCCATCTTCCTTCCGACTCCATTTACCTCTTCCACGTGCACTTTTGCCCCAATTTCACCCATCAACTTTTCCACTTCTTCTCTTCCTGATTCACTATCCACTTTCATTCCTCTAATCACTATATTGCTACTCCGTTTTGTCTTCTCTTCTACTTCCATTTTTCTTTCCAACTCTCTCAATCTTGATTTCATTCTCACATTTTCTAGGATAACGTTCTCATTCTTTTCTTTTATACTCTCTCCTTCTCTTACCCCTTCATTCCCTTTCTTTATATCCTCAGTCTTACACTCTAGCTTTCTCACTCTTTCTGCCAATTTCTCCATATCCGATTTTCTCTCTTTCTCACTTATCCTTTGATTTTTCTCAATATCCTCCAACTGCTTCCAAACTTTATCTTTTTCTTGCCGCCACACCAGATCCCATTCTTCCCACTTCTCTCTAACTTTCCTCATTTCTTCCCAAACCTCCTCCCCTCGCTTTTGCATGCCATTCAGACTTCGGTTCGTTTCCTCTCTAAAACCCTTAATTAGATTTTCCAGGCTCTCTAGATCGACTTTCCTTATTGCTTTATTCCTCTCCGTTGGAGACTTCTTTTTTATCTTTTTCCGCAACTTTTCATCTCCCTGCTCATACCCCTCTTCTTCTTCCCTTGATCTTTTACTGTCTTCCGTCTTCTCCCCCTCATCGCTTTTATCCGCAAACCCTCCCCCCTGTCTCCATTTATCAAAAAGTTGTCTCGATCCTAAACTGCTAGCTCTGGATCTATTAAGGAGTTCCCGATTTGACGGCCTACCTCGAGTCTTCCTGTCAGCTAGTTCCCCTTCCTTCTCTCCCCATCTGAAGTACCCTGGCGTAGCATACTCGCCATCATCGCTATCCCCGGCATCACCCTTACCCCTCCCTGTTTTGCCGGTCACAGTGAGATCATCAGTACCGGGGTTGTTTTCAACCTGCTGCTGCCCTCTACCGGGGCCCACTGGACTCCTCGTGACAAACATGCTGGCCTGTTTTATCGATCTGCTGTCCCCTATCTTCTCTCTCACTTTTCCGTCCTCGACAACTAACCTCCAAATTATCACTTTTAACTTTCCTCCTAACCCTTTTAACCCTACAAAACAGCCTCCCCACACTTCCACACAACCCCTTCACTTCACTGACCTCCCTTACCACCTTTCGCCTCAATCACAACTGCAAACTCGTCGCTCAAACCAAAAAAGATAGCACAAAAAACCACGCGTACTTTACCATTCGGTACTGGAAACGGAAGTCCCCTGCCCATTAATAATTAAATACCCAAATCTCAAACTTGTGACATTTTTAACCTAGAATCTTTTATAAACGGAATAGAAGAATTTCAAATTAAAATTGAAATATTTCAAATTTATTCTGCTTAACAGTTATTTAAAGTTATAGAAATTTTCTGACTTTTTCAACATTTTTTTCCAAATCCCTGACTTTTTCCTGGCTTCTATACAATTACTATGAGTTATTTGTTTAATTCGAAAATTTAAAAAAATTACGTGAACGAGCAACCCCCCCCCCCTTCCGTAACAAATCGTTACAACATTTCTCGACCCGTCCCTCCCCCTTGAGCGGTTACGTAATTTAAGTACTGTCCCTTACTTTCGAAACTATCATTTGGACTCATACCCGAATCCGTGGGAACGATCTTGTTCTGATTGCTGCTTGGTTTCGATCCATTAGTTTTTGATTTTAAACTTGTCGACACATTTTCATTAATCATTGATGTGACAGTAACGCTAGATATGCTGGTGTGACCTGCAATATGGAAAAGAAGCTTACGCCATAAACAAAGAATTTAATTTCAGACGATATTTGTATGAAAGAAAAATTTCAATGACCTTTTACGTTTTCTTTTAAACTTGAAGGTGGAGTCCTTACTTTTGAAGACTTATATTTTTTTAGAGGATTTTTCGGTGTCTTTACTTCAAGAATATGAAGATTATCATCTGGAGATACGTTGCTTTCATCCTCTATATTCTCTGTAAGAAAATATTTTTTATTGAAAACAATATTATTTGTTAAAACATATATTTCAATTCCATAAATATCATTTACCATCGTCAGTTTCAATATCATATTTTATCTT